>CM021106.1:329328205-329610594 GCA_007115665.2 Sequoiadendron giganteum | reverse complement strand
GCCCACTAGCTTGCTAATTCGGTGAAATTGGCAATATAGTTGCCAATTTCACCCTCTCTCAGGTCTCTCTCTTTCCCCTAAACCCTAATCCCTATACCCTATAAACTTAACCTTAAACCTTCAACCCAATGCCATCAACTCTATACCTAATATCCTAAACCCTAATCCCTATACCCTATAAACTTAACCTTATACCTTCAATCCTATACCTTAAACCGTAAATCCTACACTCTAAATCCTCATCCCTATACCCTATACCCTAAACCATAAACATTATCCCTAAACCCTAAACCCTATATTTAAACACTAAATCCTACATTAAACCTTGTACCCTAAACCTTAAACCCTCAACCTTAAACCCAATACCCTCAACCCTATACTCTATACAATTAACCCTACACCCCCAACCTTGAACACTATACCTCAACCCTACACGTTCAACCCTCATCCTTATACCCTATACGCTCAACCTTATAACCTAAGCCTTGAACATCATCCCCCAACCCTATACTTAAACCCTAAACCCTACATTCAACCTTGTACACTAAAACCTAAACCCTAAACCTCAATCTGAAACCCAATACCCTCAACCCTATACCCATTATTCTAAACCCTAATCCTTATACCCTATACCCTCAACCCTATACCCATTATTCTAAACCCTAATCCCTATACCCTATAAACTTATCCCTATACCCTCAACCTTGAACACTATCCCTCAACCCTCAACCCTCATCTCTTTACCCTACATCCTCAACCTTATACCCTAAACCATAAACATTATCCCTCAACCCTATACTTAAATAGAAAACCCTACAATCTCAAGTCTTAACCCTATACCTTATACCCTTAACCCTACAACCTAAACCCTAATCCCTATACCCTATACACTTAACCTCATACCCTTAACCCTGAACATTATACCTCAACCCTCAACCCTTAAACTTGTACATAAATCCTAAAACCTAAACCATCAACCCTAAACCTAATATCCTCAACCCATTACCCTCAACTATATACCCAATATCCCAAACCATAATCCATATACCCTATACACTTAACCTTATACCCTCAACCCTCAACCCTCAACCCTATACCTTAAACCCTAAACCCTCATCCATCATCCCTATACCATATACCCTCAACTTTATACCTAATATCCTAAACCTTAAACCTTATTCCCTATACAATTAACCCTATAACCTCAACCCTATACCTTAAACACTAAACCTTACACTCTCAACCCTCATAGGGGGAGGGATTGGGGAGAGAGAGAGAGGTTGGGAGGGAAAGAGGAGATAAAGATAAGTAGAGAGGGAAGGAGAGGTAGAGATACATGAGAGATAAAGAGTAGATAAGGAAGTATAGATGGAGGGAGAGGTATGGAGGGAGAGAGAGGGAGGTGAGAGAGAGGTGAGATAGAGAGAAATAAAGATAGTTTGGTAGGGAGTGATAGAGGGATATGCAGGTAAAGAGGGATAGGTGAGATAGAGAGAAGTAGAGAGAGATAGAGATAGAGGGAAGGAGGGAGGGTGGGAAAGAGAGGGGAGGAAGGGAGAGGTAAAGAGGGATATGTGAGATAAAGATAAGTAGAGAGAGAATGGTGACATATAGAGAAGGAGAGAGTTATAGAGAGGGAAAGAGAGAATGGTGAGATAGAGAGGAGAGAGTGAGAGAGAAAGAGGGTGAGGGAGGAGTGAGAGAGAGTGAGAGAGAGAGGTAAAGGGAGCGAGAGGAGAGATAGAGAGTAGATAGGGGAAAAGGTAGGGAGAGAGATATCTAGTGAGAGAGAGAGAGGGCTAGGGGAGATAACTTAGATAATTAGAGAAAGACAAAGAGGTAGAGATAAGTAGAGAGAGAATAAGGGAGGGAGAGAATCGATATAGAGAGGTATAGAGAGAGTGGTGGGGAGTGATGGATGGAGAGGTAGGTAGAGAGGTATTAGGGAGATAGAGAGTAGAGAGAAGTAGAGGGAGAGGTATGGAGGGGGAGAGAGGGAGGTGAGAGAGAGAGCAATAGAGAGAGTGTGGTAGGGAGTGATGGAGGGATATGCAGCTAGAGAGGGATAGGTGAGATAGAGAGTAGAGAGAGATAGAGATATAGGGAAGGAGGGAGGGCGGGTGAGAGAGGGGAGGAAGGGAGAGGTAAAGAGGGATAGGTGAGATAAAGATATGTAGAGAGAGAATGGTGACATATAGAGAAGTGGAGAGTTACAAAGAGGGAAAGAGAGAATGGTGAGAGAAAGAGGAGAGAGTGAGAGAGAAAGAGGGTAAGGGAGGAGTGAGAGAGAGTGAGAGAGAGAGGTAGAGGGAGGGAGAGGAGAGATAGAGAGCAGATAGGGGAAAAGGTAGGGAGGGAGACATCTAGTGAGAGAGAGAGAGGGATAGGGGAGATAAAGATAATTAGAGACGGAAGGAGAGGTAGAGAGAGAGTAGAGAGGGAATGAGGGAGGGAGGGAGAGAAGCAATATAGAGAGGTGTAGAGAGAATGTTAGGGAGTGATGGATGGAGAAGTAGGTAGAGAAGGATTAGGGAGGTAGAGAGTAGAGAGGGAAGGAGAGGGAGAGGTATGAATGGAGAGAGTGGGAGGTTAGATAGAGAGTAATGGAGAGAGAGTGGTAGGTTGTGATGGATGGAAAGCTAGGTAGAGAGAGAGGGAGAGAGGGAGATAGATGTAGTGAGGGAGAGAGAGGTGAGATAGAGAGAAATAAAGAGTGTTTGAAGGAGAGGTAGGTAGAGAGAAAGAGAGAGGAGATAAAGATAAGTAGAGATGGAAGGAGAGGTAGAGAGAGAGGTGAGATAGAGAGAAGTAGAGAGGGAATGAGGGAGGGAGGGAGAGGTGTAGAGAGAGTGGTAAGTTTTGATGGATCTAGAAGTAGGTAAAGAGAGATGGGAGATAGAGAGTAGATAGGGAAGAAGAGAGGGAGAGAGAAGTATGGAGGGAGAGAGATGGAGGTGAGAGAGAGGTTAGCTAGAGAGAAATAGAGATAGTGGTAGGGCATGATGGAGGGAGAGGTAGGTAGGTAGAGAGAGAAAGAGGGGGGGAGGGAGATAGAGACAAGTAGAGAGGGAAGGTGGGAGAGGGAGAGATAAGTGAGGTAGAGAGAATTAGAGGGAAAAGGAGATAGAGACAAAGAGAGAGAATTCTTGAGATCAAGGGAGAGAGAGAATCAGAAAAAGGGATAGAGATGGCGAGAGAGAGAGGTCTAGAGTGTAAGGGATAAAAATGAGTGAGATAAAGAGAAATAATACAATTTTCTAATTACTGAAATTTGACCTCCTGATTATTGAAATTTGACTAATTTTGAAATTTGTGAGATCTTCTAAAAACTAGAAGAGAGAGAGGGGAGAGAGGGAGTGGAGAGATAAAGAGTAGAGAGAAGGAGAGAGTGAGAGAGAAAGATGATAGAACTTGTTGACTACTAAAATCTAACCTCCTGATTATTGAAATTTGACATGCTGATTGCTGAAATTTGACTAAGTCTGAAATTTTAAAGATCTTCCAAAAACTAGAATTTGCATTATAACTCCTCAAGATCTGAAACCACTCTTAAACATCCTGGAAGTATATACATGAAATATAACTTAAAGTATAAGAAAGTAAATGTCCATATATAAATGTCAACTTATACTTAAATGTTTATTTCATGTGTATAGTTTTCCTAAAAGATAACAAGAAGAAAGAGACAAGAAAAAGAGAAGAAAATATTTTCAATGTAGACCAAAATGCGAGCACGTTATAGAAATGTTTTTTTTATTTCAAAAAATTCGCACATTTTTGAACTCAAAATGCGTGCATTTTTTGAAATTTAAACCATAACGTGAGTCTGTTATAACGCGCTCGCGTTTTAAAACACCCACGTTAGGCTCGGCAAGCCATAATGCAAGCGCGTTTTACTATAATGCGTTCATGTTTTTGCTATTTCGAGATGAAAAATTAAGTTGTCCACGAAATTGCTACCCATTTCCATGCACCTGCCCCCATAGTTCTAGCATTTCACTTGGACTTTTTACAAGGAGAGTTTGATCTCTCTTCTAACTTGGATTTATACTTTTTATCTTTCTTCTTGCCTTTCTCCTTTGATCTGCCACAATAGCAAGGGCCTCCTTGGCCATCTCAAAAGACTTCCTTCACATTTCCTCTGACAACAATGAAGTAATCATATCTTCCATCTTGAAAGTGGTTGTTGTACTCCCAATAGCCATTACTAGGTGATCCCATGTGTCAGGCAACAAACACAACACGAGCATGCAATGATCCTCCTCAACTATCTTCACACCAACAAACCCCGACTAAGAAATGATCATGTTAAACATATTAGAATGATCTGAAATAGACATTCCTTCCTCCATCTTCAAAGAATACAACTTCTTCCTCAAAAATAACTTATTTACTAGAGATTTCCCTTGATAAAAGTAACCAAGCTTCTTCCACAAAACTTTCACTGTCTTCTCTTCATGGATGTTCAAGATAATTGAATCAACCAAGAACATTTTTATCAGACCCTTGGCTTTTTGTTCCATTGCATACCACTCATCCTACAAGGTTTTTGATGGTTTGTTAGAGGACAATACATCCCATAACTCTCGATCCATGAGAAAATCTTCCATTTCAGTTTCCACAACTCAAAATTTCCACAATTGAACTTCCCAATCTCTATTCTTCTGGATGTTCTCACTATCTTAAATTTTCAATAAGTTATAAAACTTATTTCTCTACAAAAATCCCACTAAACAAGATTAGCACAAAAATCCCATCTTAGCCACAAGGACAACAAAGTTGGTCAAGCTCTGATACCAACTAAAAGGAAATTAGAGTGCGAAAAATGCCTTTCTAATACTAATCTTCAGGAGAGAGATATATAAAATCTATCAAAACTTGCAATTACAAAACATAAAGATGCACATACATGAATAACAAAATAGATAACAAAGAACGAATACAAGATTTTACGTGGGAAAACCTTGACAGGAAAAAACCCACACACTAAAGTAGAGATCTCTTGTATTATAGTAAAATGTAAATTACATACAAGTACAAAGCTATGCTCTTTTAATAGTTTATTCATAGAATGAATCTGGTAGCATTACGTTACAATTTTTTCTATTATCCTTTGAATCAATGCACTACTGCATTACATTAAATACTTCTCAAGAATTTCTAGAAAATCAATGTTCCAACTTCCATACAAGTAAAATGATCACAAACCAACTTAACTGTCACTACTTTCTACCTCCGTCAAAGTCCTATTAGAACATCGAAGGGACTTGAAATCAAGTCTCTACGATTTCTCATTTTCACTCTGGTATACCTCTCATTCCATCAAATTATCAAAGAGACATAATGGCAACTCTCATTGATATATGCATCTCCCTCCGATAAGAGTCCTTCACATCTATTCACCACTGCCAACACCTTCCATCAGGATATCAAAGAGAATCTGTAACAACTCTCTCTAATATGGTGAAGTCTCACCAATGAAACCCCATTGGAATGTCGAAGAGACACTGTGATGACTCTCTTCGATATGCCAAAGTCTTGCTGACAAAGAATCATCAAAATATCGAAGAGACTATTCATTTTGTCTCGTCAAAACTCACATATCTCTTCGATGCAACTCCCTTTCCTTCATTTATAAAAAGTGTCAAAGAGAATTCCAAGTGAATCCCTCTGACATCATCATGTCTCACTAATGAAGCACTTATAGGCATGTCGAAGAGACTACTCATTCAATCCCGACAACATTCACTTATCTCTTTGACAAAGTTATGGCCGATGTAAACTCCAAACAAACCTAGCGATGAGCCAAGCGCCTATCTGGATATCAAGGAGACTCATTTCTAAGTCTAATCAACATATGCATGTTAATTCAATAAAAAACTTAGCGCCAACCCATGTGTTGGTATGTGGCGATTGATCATGCTATATTGTACATTGTTTAGTACTGTACACTCTTCATGTATCCTTGTCGACATTGTAAACCCTAATTTCTCGAAGCTTCTAAAATATTGTTATAAGTAGTTGGGATGGAGAGTTGTAGTATGGAATTATTTGTGATATTATAATATTTTTTTCACTGGATAATAAAATCATTGGATGGTTGCGGTTTTGTGGATGTAGCCCAGATTGGGTGAGCCACGTTAAATTCTCTATGTTGTCTTCTTTCTACTATAATTTTCTATGTGTTTTATTTCTCTGTTTTATTGATCAAATCTACATTTAACTTGTTAGATATCTGCCTTCTAACCCTAAAAATTGGTATTAGAGCGAGTTGTGTTCGATTATCATTTGTACGAAGGTCTCATGGTTGAGTGGGAGAAATGAAAGATGAGGTTAAGTTGAAGGTTGAGAAGTTCAATGGGTAGAACTATTAGTTATGGAAGATGTAGATGGAGGACTACCTCTATCAAAAGGATTTATGGTGGCCATTGGAAGGTTAAACCAAGAAACCCTCAGTGATGTCTAATGAGGATAGGGATATTTTGGATAGAAAGGCACTTGGCAGTATTCGTTTATGCCTGGCACAATCAATGGTGTTCAATATTAGAAAAGCAAAGACAACTCAAGAGTTGATGGAAACCCTAGCAAATTTATATGAAAATCCTTCTTCTTTGAATAAGGTATTTTTTATGAAGTGTTTATTTAATATTAAAATGGTAGAAGGTGGGTCATCTATTAATCATTTAAATGAGTTTAATACGGTTACTAGTCAATTAACTTATGTAAATGTAAACTTTGATGAAGAAGTTGGGGCTCTTTTGGTTATGTGTTATTTTCCTGAAAGCTAGAATAGCTCAGTAATGGTTGTTAGCAATTTTGTTTTTGGTTCAAATACATTGAAATTTTATGATGTTGTTGGTGTTATTTTGAGTGAGGAAATTCGTAAAAAAAGCTCAGGTGGAACATCCACATCAGGCAGTGTTTTGAATGTAGAAAGCAAGGGTAGAAAAAAGGAGAGAGGAAACAATTCTAGAAGTTGTGGGAAGTCACGAGGAAAATCAAAGAGCATAAGATCTCAATCTAGAGACAAGAGGGATTGTTGGTATTGTGGTAAGCTGGGTCATTTAAAGAAATATTGTTGGTCTCAGAAAAATAAAAAAGGAGACAAAAATGAAAGAAATAAAGAGGCAAATGTTGATGATTCTTGGGTGTTAGATTCAGGGGCTTCATTTCATGCTATGCCCCATAGAAATTATTTTCTTGATTATGTCCAAGGATATTTTAAGCTAGTTTATTTCGGAGATAACGAACCTTGTTATATTTTTGGAAAGGGAAAAATAAAGATCAAGTTGCAGAATGGGAATCATTGGCTACTACATGAGGTAAGGCATGTTCCAAAGTTAAGAAGAAATTTAATTTCAGTAGGGCAACTAGATGATGAAGGTTGTGTTGTTACATTTAGTGATAAAAAATGGAAGGTTGCAAAAGGTGCCTTAGTGGTAGAAAAAGGTGTGAAAGTAGGCACCTTATATCTTTGTACAGGTCATATCGTTCCCTCTACTTTAACTATTGAAGATAAAAATCAATGTTCAGGAACAGTTATTGTAGTTCAGCAGGCAGGAAATAAGATAGTTGATGTGGATTCTAAATCAGCACTATGGCATAATAGACTTGGGAATATGAGTGCAAAATTTATAAAATTACTTCATTTAAAGAATGTTTTACCAGGTCTAAAATGTGTTAATATGAATTTCTATGAAAGTTGTGTGTATGGAAAACAAAAGAGAGTTAGTTTTCTCAAAGATGGGAAACAAAAGAAACATGAGAAATTGGAGCTTGTGCATACAAAATTTATGGGGACCAGCTTAGGTATCTTCTCTTAGTGGCTCTCACTATTATGTTACATTCATTCATGATGCAACTAGGAAGGTATGGATTTATTTCCTTAGGCAGAAATTTGATGTATTTAAAACTTTTAAAAAATGGAGAAGCTTTGTTGAGAATGAGACGGGTAAAAACTTTAAATGTCTCTGATTTGATAATTGTGGTGAGTATTGCAGCAAAGATTTTGAATATATTGTTCCTCTGATGGTATTTGTAGGCATAAAATGGTTCCAAGGACTCCACAAGAAAATAGAGTGGCTAAGTGCATGAATGGAACAATAATGGAGCATGCACAGACTATGAGATTTCATGTTGGGTTGCCTTTAAATATGTGGGAAGAGAATGTAAACACTGTTGTTTATTTAATTAATAAAGGTTCCTCTAATCCTTTGGGTTGAGGTATTCCAGAGGAAGCATAGACAGGTAAGAAGGTGAGTTATTCGTTTCTCAAAACCTTCAGTTGTGAATCATTTGCACATGTAGATTCTAAAAATAAAACCAAGCTGGATGCAAAATCAAAGAAATGTATATTTGTTGGATATGGTATTGATGAATTTGGTTATAGGCTTTGGGATTTTGAAAATAAGAAAATTGTGAGAAGTAGGGATGTCATATTCAATGAGAAAGTGTTGTACAAAGATCAGTTGCAGCAGCATGAGAAGAAAGAAAATGATTATGCGGTGTTGGATGATATTACAAAAAAAAATGTTTTAGTGGTTCCTCGTGCTCCACAACAACAACAACAAAAATATCACAAACTCCAACGAATGTTAGATGATCTTCAAGGATAAGTAGACCTCCAAAAATATTTTCTCCCTCTTTGTATTCTATTTTATTAATTGATCTTGGTGAACCAGAATGATATCATGAAGATATGTAGGTGGATACCAACATTCAGTGGGAGCATGGAATGGAAGAAGAAATAGACTCTTTGCTAAAAAATAGACTTGGGAATTATGCAAGTTGCTTGCAGGTAAAAGGGCTTTACCAAACAAATGGGTTTATAAGTTGAAAGAGGAGGATGGAGGTAAGAAAATATTTAAAGCCAGATTAGTTGTAAAGGGATTTGCACAGAAAAAGGGTATTGATTTTGATGAAATATTTTCTCTAGTTGTTAAAATGACTTCTATTTGTATTGTTTCAAGTATTGTGGCTACTGAATACTTGCATTTAGAACAACTTGATGTTAAAAAAATCTTTCTCCATGGTGATTTGGAAGAGGAAATATATATGGAACAACCACAAGGATTTGAGGTCAAAGATAAGGAGAAAGTAGTGTGCAGATTGAAGAAAAGTTTATATGGCTTGAAGTAAGCACCTCGGCAATAGTATATTAAATTTGATAGTTTTATGGTTAAGCAAGGCTATAGCAAGTGTAATTCAGACCATTGTGTTTACTTTAAGAGGTTATTTGAAGATAACTACATTATTTTATGTTTATATATTGATGATATGCTTGTAGCGGGGTCTAACATGGATCACATAAAGGAGTTAAAACAACAGTTAAAAAATTCATTTGATATGAAGGATTTGGGGGCAGCAAAACAAATCCTTGGTATGAAGATTACAAGAGATAGGAAAAAAAAAATTGTTTCTATCTCAAGCTAATTATGTTGAAAAGATGTTGCAGAGATTTCATATGGATAATGCAAAAGTTGTCAACATACCTTTGCCAAGTCATGTCAAATTGACTAAGGATATGTTCCTAAAGCCACAAGAGGAGGAAGAAAAAATGTCCAAGGTACCATATGCTTCAGTTGTAGGCAATTTAATGTACGCCATGGTATGCACAAGATAAGATATTGCACATGTTGTAAGAGTTGTTAGCAGGTATATAAGTCATCCTAGAGTTGAGCATTGGAATGTGATAAAATGGATTCTTAGGTACTTGAGAGGTACATCCAATAATTTTTTATGTTTTGGGGGTCCAATACAGATTTAAAAGGCTATGTTGACTCAGATTTGGCAAGGGATGTATATGCTAGGTGGAGTACCATAGGTTATATATTTAAAGTTGGTGGGATAGTAGTGAGCTAGATTTCTTGATTGTAAAAGGTGGTTGTTTTATCCACCATAAAGGCAGAGTATGTTACTGCAATAGAGGCATCAAAAGAGATGATATGGCTGCAATTTTTCATGGAAGAGTTGGGCAAACAACAGGCTGAAAATCACTTGTTTACAAACAACCAGAGTGCTATACATCTTGCAAAGAATTATACCTTGCACGCTAAGACCAAACACATACAGTTGATATATCATTCCATTCGGTCGGTGTTGGAGGATGGATAGGTAAAGTTGGAAAATATACATATAGATGCCAATCCAACATATATTTTTACAAAGGTAGTGACAAGAGAGAAGTTGAGCTCCTCTTCAGCTTCAATTGGTCTTCATGGTTAAAATTATAACAAAGCAGCAAGGCCCAAGATGCTTATTTCCAGTGGGAGCTATAAGTGCAGCAGTGTCGTCTAGGATCAGTCTCCAAGTGGGAGATTGTTTGTATGTGGTGACTGATCATACTATATTATACACTCTTTAGTACTGTACACTCTTCATGTATCCTCACTGGGGTCTAGGGCCAAGTCAGGCCCTGGGCGGTAGCCCCTGAGAAAAAAAAATCACCTTTTTTCGCTGTCACCAAAAAAAGAAAAAAGCCAATATTGTAGACTCTAATTTCTGGAATCTTCTCAAAGCTTGTTATAAGCGGCTAGGATGGAGAGTTGTAGTATGGAATTATTCACGATATTGTAATATGTTTTGCACTGGATAATAAAATCACTGGATGGCTATGATTTTGTGGATGTAGCCCAAACTGGGTGAACCACGTCAAATTCTCTGTGTTGTCTTGTTTCTGCTATAATTTTCTATGTGGTTTATTTCTCTATTTTATTTATCAAATCTACATTTAACTTGTTAGATATCTTCCTTCTAACCCTAACACCATGAATATCTTATTGATATGTTAAGGGGACTAAGAAATTCATCCTACAAACATTCACTTGTCATATTGATGAACCCAAAGCCTAAAGCCTTTTATGCCAACAATTTTGAGACACCCTTTCTCAAAATTCTCCCACTTGACAAAGAACTTACTAGCTCCTTTCAATGCTTGAATTCATTGAATATTCTAGGCCCCAAGGCCCATCAAATAGGAACACCATTTGAACTTATTTGTGCTCACAGGTTTCATCAATGCATTAGTAACATTCACTAGAGTATTAATTTTTTTCCAAACTAACCTTTCCATCCTCCACCAGATCACAAAAAAAGAAGTACTGCATGTCAATATGTTTCTTCCTAGCATGAAAGGTTTGGATTTTTCACCAAACAAATGGCACTCTAATTGTCACAACAAATAACAATCTAAACTGCATCAAAACCAACATAAGAACACAATATTCTAATCCAAATGGCTTCCTTGTAGGAATGAGTTACTACCATGTACTCAACCTTAGTAGTGGATAAAGTGACTATAGCCTGCCACTTGCTCATCCAGCTAGCTGCACCACCAAACAACATGAATACATATCCATTGGTGGATCTCCTAAAATTAATGTCCCTTGCCGAATCAGAATCCACATATCCATGAATGCTAACTAAACTTTGAGATCCAATAGAGTAATCATGATAACATAACATTGTGTACTCAAAAGTACCCTTCAAATATCTAAAACTCTCTTCCCAACATCCCAATGTAGCCTTCCTAGATTAGCCATAAACCGACTAAGCAGTCTCATTCCTTGGGAAATGTATGGCCTAGTACAAGCCATTGCATACATTAAACTTCCAACTGCACTTGCATAAGGCACCTTGGTCATGTCCTCCATCTCAGTAGGATATTTTGGATAATATTCAATAGAAATTTCCATTCCCTGCAACACCAGAACAACTAACTGCTTGCACTTTGTCATTTTAAACCTCTCTAGGACATAATTTATAAACTTTCTCTAGAAAAGCCAAAGTTTTTTATTTCCTCTATCCCTTCTAATTTCCACCCCCTGAATATACCTAGTTGAACCTAGATCTTGCATATCAAACTGTGCCAACAATTGAGATTTTAATTCGGAAATCATACCCTTACCATTCCCAATGAACAACATTTCATCCACATACAAGGAAATAATAAGAATTTAAAGTAAACATAATGATCAAAATTTGATCTCACAAATCCCAAAGATAACACATGGGTATCAAACTTCTGGTACCACATTCTAGGCAATTGCTACAAACCATATAGAGATTTCTTTAATTTGCAAACTAGGTTTTCCTTACTTTCTTCAATGAAGTGATTTGGATAGGACATATAAATCTCTTCTTTCAAATCACCATGAAGAAACATTATCTTCACATCCATTTGCTCGATTTCTAAGTCATATGTAGTTGCAAGTGACAACTAAAATCTGATAGACATCAACTTAGCTATAGGATAAAATATTTCTCCATAATCAATCCCCTCCACCTAGGAATATCCTTTTGTGACCAACCTTGCTTTATGTTTCTCAACACTACCATCCAGATCAATGTTCTTCTTGAATGCCCATTTACATCCAACAGGCTTTCATCCTTCAGGCCAAGGTACTAGATCCCACATTTCATTCTTCTTCAATGATTCCATTTCCTCATTCATGGTTTACAACTAGGAATCTGAATTAGACATACCTATAGCCTTTGTAATAGTCCTAGGCTCATCAATGTTAGCAATCAAAGCATAGGCACAACTAGAATCTAACATAGAATATCCAAACCTTTCAGGTTTCTTCTTAGCATGTGTAGACCTCCTCAAAAGCTAAGGTTGAGGTTCTTCATCTTGTTCGAAACTTTCAGAGCTACTTGAGCTCTCCTCACTAATAGGTCACCCAAGAGTACGTAGTTCATCCTTATCTGGAGTAAGTGGAATTTTGACTACCTCTTTCTTTTCTACTTCTTTCACCTCTAGCTGTAGATCAACTATAGAAGGTTTTAGCTCACTAAAGGTCACACTTCTGATATACAATACCTTCTCTGTAATTGGGTTCCAAAGCTTGTGCCCTTTCACACCAATTCCATAATCAATGAAGATACGCTTTACAACCTTGTTCTCAAGTTTATATCTTTTTTCACTAGGCACATATGTATACGCCTTACATCCAAAGACTCTAATGTTTCTCAATAAGAGCTTCTTACTAGATCATGCTTCCGTAGGTTTCTTGTCGATGAGCCCCAAATTGGGAGATTTTTTAATCAAATAACATATTGTAGCACTACAACCTCAACCTAGAACTTTTTTTCTAGACCAAAACTACTTAGCATACTTCTTTCCCTTTTCATCCTTTCTGCAACTCCATTTTTCTATGGAGTATAAGGAGTTGTTTTATGCCTTTTAATTCTGTGGTCCTTGCAAAAATTATCAAAATATGCTAAACAAAACTCACCATCATTATCCGTCCTCAAATACTTAAAAATATTTCTACTAGTCTGATTTTCAACCAAGGTTTTAAATTCCTTAAACCGAATGAAAACTTCAGTTTTACTTTTGAGAAAATAAATAAATGTCCTTCTCGAATAATCATCTATGAATGAAACAAAATACATGGATTTTGAAAGAAAAGGAACATTAACTGGCCCAAACACATCAACATGAATATAATCTAGAATACTAAAAGATTTATGAGGACTAGAATAAAATGAAACATGGTGTTATTTTTCATATATGCAATGTTCGCAAAAATAAAACTCAAGATTACAATCATCATGCCCTTCAAATGAGATTTTATTTTTCAAGGCTTTTAAGCCTTTTTCACCATTTTGGGCGATTCTTTAATGCCACAACATCATTTTCTTTGTTGGGAGCTTCATCTCCAAAGAGTTTGTGCCCTCAGGAACAATACCTCCTTTCTCTACATGATCATATTTACTTGACTTTGTAGAAGCACTATTACACTGTACTACACATGCATCCATCTTATACAGAGTGCCAATTCATTCACCCTTATCTAGCACCATATTGCCTCTAGTCATTATACAAACTCCATTCGAGAAAGAGACTTGCACACTAACATCATTAAGATTACTTACATAATGTAAATTTCGAGTCGAACCTGGTATATGCATCACATTGTCGATTCCCTTCACTCTTCCATTAGGAAACTGAATTTTGATTCTTCCACAACCAATAGTCTCTAGGTGAGAATCATCACCCAAATACACCCTTCCACCAACATACTTTTCGTACTTTGAGAACCATCACACCATGCCACTATTAGTAATTGGCATGACTATCTTAATCTCACTAATATCTACTAATTATTAATTCTTGCAAATAATACTATTGTGACCACCATAATTTAATTCACACATCTTTCACTCATGACCAACTTAAGTAAGAAATATAAAATTACAAATTTATATAGTATATTATCTTTATTATATTACCTTTAATATCTATATATATTAGTTATTTAATTATGTATCTATTATAAATTAAATCCATGCTATAATTATATTAGTTGTTATATGACTAACGCCATGTCTAATTAGTTATTCTAACTTTTTATAGATTAATTTAAAAACAATATCATAATTTAATAAATATTAGATTAAATTTAATCATATATATTATATAATATAAAATAATAAATATAAATATAATATTAATTAATTTAAAATAAATAAATATATAATACATAATATTAGGATTATAAGGACGATGATTATAGAATATGATAAATTTAATAAATAAAATAGAATAATAAATCATTATAGATTAATTTAAAATAATATCATAATTTAATATATCCTAGATTATTTTAAAAATAATTTTTCATTATATAAATAATAATTAAATAAAAATATATTAATTTTGTAAAAGTTATTAAAAATTCTAAAACTACAAGTATAAGGAAATGACACTTATAAATCACATCAAACCGCACATAAAAACAAAGTTAAGATGTCATCAATACTATTTGATTCAGTTCAAGAGGTAAAGGGAGGTCTTCAACAATAAAATACATACATGTATCAAAAAAGTATCAAATTCACTTGATATTTTTACACCAATGTTGTCAACGATTTTGAGGAAAAAAAATAGGTAGAGTTTGGAGGAAGTTGATGCGTAGCCTAATCAAAATTAAGAAACAAGGACAATGTAATCTATAGTTATCAGATTTTGCATTTCATCATTCACTAAATGTCCATACCATGTTCCAAAGCTCCTATTTTTGCACACGCGGGTAGAATGCTAGCAAAATTTATGATATTTGGCTTTGCACTTGCTAGCATTTTCTTGGAAGTTGGTAGAACTTTTTTAACAAATTCATATTGTGTAATTATGGTATGTCACGAGGAAATATTTGTTCGAGGCATTTTGTCAAACATTTCACTCCCTATTTTTTCTCAAATTTCTATTTTTGTGGTCTTGATTGTTGGTGATGTATTTTGTGAGAACTATGGTTCAAATGAAGTTGATTTTTTCTATGATTTTTATTTCTTGCATATTGATTACAAAGTAAGTTCTAACACTTTTACATCATGTACCATGAAAACAAACAAATCTCACTACATGTGATGGCTTGGATAATTTGTGGGAATAACATTTATGGATTGTTAATAGAAACTAGTGGAAGCTAGGTTACAAGTTTATAAATTTTACCGATGGTCAGGTGGCACTAAAGTTCTACATGACTTACCATTTAAAAGTATGAGAACACTTCAAAACAATAATTTTTTTTGAGATAAATTATACTCATTTGCAAGTGCATTAAGTTGATTGTGATACTTCATCCTTTAGTTGTTCCATTTTTACATGGTAGGTGGACTTTGTCAAATATTATCATTGGAAATGCTCTGATAGACATGTATGGAAAATGTGGAAGCATAGACAAGTCACGTAAATTGTTTAATAAAAATTACTCGAAGAAATATGGTCTCTTTGAATGCAATGTTTTTGATTGAGGAAAAAATGAGTTTTACAGGGACCCGAAAGCACAAAGTTTACAGACTAGAAAAATATAGAACTATAGAGAACCTAGGAACAGGACAGCTACACGCCAGAGAGCAACAGGAAAAAATAGCAGCCACTAGCAAAAACCCAACAACAACAAAAAACACAGCCATACCTAACACAGAGACTTTAAAGTCTCAGCCACTTCCGCTTCCAAGTTGTCTAAATCCTGACCCACCATCTTTAGGTCCTAGGTCTCTAGAGGCATCGCATCCAGTCTTTTCTTCATGTTGGCTCTGGTTCTCTTTGAAGGGCTTGAATCCTCCGCCCTATTTTTGTTCTTCTCAGCATCTAGATCCATAATCAGAAGACCTTGCTGGGTGTTATCTATTTTTTCAACCAAAGCTCTTCAGATTGTGGAGTTCATTTTAACGATTCTGTGGTTATGTTCAATAGTTTCTTTCAAGGTTTCCCTGGTCTTTTCAACCTCTTTTTCTAGTTTCTCGCCATCCTTCTTTAGATTTTTAGTGAATTCAACCTCTTTCTGGAGGTAATCAGCCATAGTCATCTTCTCATCCATTGTCCATAAGGCCCCAACCAAATTCTATTCAGCCACTTTAGCTTCCAGGATTTCCATTTTGCTAGTGATAGCCCTATTTTAAAGATTGAGATCCTTAATCTCATGAAAAGCCCATTTCAGAATTTTAAAATTGTCGACTACTCCCTTTTTGGCTAGAGTAAGGATATCACCATAAATATTCCTTTCTGGTTTAAAAACAAAGTCATCAAGATTCAGTTCCATAGGAGAAATAGGTCTTTTTTCTATATCAGTGGAGTGGAAAGAGGTAGAGGAAAACTCCTTTCCAGAAGGTTCAGCATTTTCGTCATCCGGGGAGTCCTCTGAATAGGCCACTAGTTTTTCCATAGGGGGCTCATCCCTCATCTTGTTCTTTTCCAGAGACACTTCGAGAGGAGTTATCCAAGGACCAACATTTTTATTTGAGGGCTTAGCAGAAGGAGCATTCTTCCTTTTTTTTTCTAGGAGGGGGAGTAACCTCATCAACCCAATCCGGGTTTGAACCCTTAATATCCTTATGCGAGCTAGACTCGGTGTCATAACCCTATGAGGTCGAGGCCATGATAGGATTAGAAACAATCGACATATTTTTGAAGTGCTCATTAATGAGCTGAATAAGGCTAGCATGCAAGACCGAGTTCTTATTAAAATTTCTTCTAAACTCCTCAATACTATTGTTCAAAGAACACAGCAGGTAGTAGGGGAAAGAAACCCTAACCTTATATCTGAAGTGGTTGAGTAATACAAAGTGGTACCCATAGACTCTGGTGAATCTCCCATCCAGCGTTATATATTCCATTAGAACTTTGGGCACCTCCCTCCAAATTTTCTTGATCCTACCAGATTCGAAGTAGCTATTGGAGACTTTAACCAATCTCTTTTTCTCCTCCTCCGAGTATTTATTGTCACAGTAAAATTTCACACCATCAGTAGAGAGACCAATGACTTCTCCAATGAGCGCCTCATCCACCAACACCTTCCTCCCAAAGAGAATTATCTCCCCTTTATTCTAATGTTTAGAGAAATAATCAGTAGCCCTGGGGTCTAGACCATGAAGTCTTTCAATGAAAGGTTGAAGCCCTCCCTTCTCTATTTTCTTCTAGACCTTGGAATTATTTGTATTCTTTATACAAGCATTTGGCTCAACTCTTTTCCTGCTTCCTCCCATTGTCATAAAACTCTTGTTCTAATTGCCCACACCATGAAAATACAAACTTAGGAGTCCGAAACAAAACCAAAGCACCCACAAAATGTGCAAGCTATTCCCATATGTCATATTAATTATGATTTTTTCATCAAATCTTATGATATCTCGGTACTTGGAACCTTTCTATTTAAGCATCTTTAAATGCAACTTCTCTCCCATGAGTGCAATCATAGTTGATTAAGGCTCTGATGTCAGCATCCAAATTTTTGTAATTTTTCCACGTCACCTGTCTATTCTGCTTTATTCCATCATTGGCAAAGAAGTCGGACACACAATTCATTTCCCTATAGATATGGGAAATTTTAACTTTTTCGAAGTTGGATAAAGTGGCCCTAGCTTCATCAATCCAATATTTTATAGTCCATGATGGGGGTAAATGCAAAGGAGACAATCAATGATATTTTTTGAGTTGCCCTCTATCCAAATATTCTTAATGTTCATACTTCTTTCCAAATTAGTAACTTGGTTGGCTCCTATAGCTTCAGCTAGATGATTTTTTTGTATCCCCAAAGAGACAGCTACCACCGCAATAAACATGCCTTTATCATCACGTAACACACCCCCACCCCCTGCCCTTCCCGAATTCCCTTTCACCGCCCCATCAAAATTGGATTTTATCCAACCCCTGGGAGGGTGAAACTATAAGACACCATCACGGTTCTTTTTAGCTGGTTTAGAAGCTTTGGACACATCTCCTTTAATCTCCCAAACTTTGGCCATCTCAAAGTCATAAGCCAAATAGACCAAAGAATCCATCAACACCTCTTGAGAAGGAGACAAGTTGATGTTTTCCACAATGAGCCTAAATATTTTTTCAAACACAAGTTTCTCAGTAGTTTCCTTATCCCTGAATAATCTGTTGTTTCGCTCCTTCCAAACTCCCCAAGCAATATAAGGGAAAGTTAAAGACCATAACCTACAAATATGAGGATTAAAGGAGGGTGCCACCCACTAAATAAATTGATTTTTAATTGTACCAGGTGACACCCAAGAGATACTCCAAAGCGAGTAGAACCTTTCCCAGATAGAATTCACAAAAGAACAGTGAATAAATAGATGGTTAGCCATTTTTTCTTCTTTCTTACAATGGTAGCAATGGTTGGGGATCTGAAAACTCCTCTTACAGAGGTTATCCATCATAAGAACCTTGTTCTATAGGAGAATCCAAAAGAAAATATTAACCTTAGGGGTCAAGTTCCTAAGCCAAGATTTGGCCCAAAACGGAGGAGGGCCAGGGGATAAAGACAACAAAGAGATAGCCGAAGAAACAAAGTAGTTGCCCGATGAATTAGCCATCCAAACCAAGATGTCCTCCTAAAAGTTCACTTCCGCTCTGAACACCATAAGGGAGGATTGAATCGAAGAAAGATCCAGACTGATCTGACAAAGGTTCACCCAACTCCCATCCCTCCAATAATCTTTAACTAAGATTCCAAAAGTAGCCTTACAAATATCTGCCCACTTTTTGAAACTATCAAAGGAAATTAAAAGTTCCTTCATAATCCATCTATCCTCCCAGAACCTCACAAGATTCCCATTTCTTATGCTCCAACCCATGCCCAAGTGAAGGATTTTTATCCCTTTTGTAATATCATTCCATAGAGCCAAACCACAAGGAAGACATTGAGAATCCAACAAAGAATTTAGAGAGCCACATTTGGCCAGATATTTACTTTTAAGATTTTATTCCATTCTCCATTTGAGGAGAAAATTCTTCAAATTTGTTTAGCAAGGAGAGCACTATTCATAGTTTTGATCTTTTTGAGGACCAATCCACCTAGCTTTTATGGTCTACATACCAAGTCCCAATCAATAAGAGGCATACGCCTCCTTTTTTCAACCCCGGACTTGAGAAAACTTTTTTGAATTTTCTCAATAGCTTTCGCATATTTAAAAGGAATCTTAAAAAGACTAAGAGAATAGATCAAAAGTTTTTGAAGAGTGGCCTTGAGGAGTTGAATCTTACCATCTTGGCTGAGAAGAGCTCCTTTCCACCCCGCCATCTTTTTATTGAATCTATCCACCAAGGAGTTCTAGAAAGAATCAGAGGGCTTAAATCCCAAGGGCAATCCAAGATATATTGAAGGAAGAGAATCCACTCTACAGCCAAATTTTTTTGCTATCCTGTTATGCCTTCTAACCAGAGTGTTGAAGAAAAATATGGAATTTTTTTGGATATTAATCTTTTGACCAGATGCTCCTTCATAACTTTCCAAAAATTTTCTAATATTTCTGGCTTCAGCCACTATAGATCTCTCCATCAATATGGTATCATCAACAAATTGTTGATGAGAGCAAACTAAGTTACTGGACGAAGGACGTAAACCCATCAGGGTTCCTTGATCAATCAGTCTATTCAGGTTCCTCCCAAGGTATTATGCCATTATAGTAAACATAATAGGGGAGATGGGGTCTCATTGTCTTAAACCTCTAGAATTATTTAAAAAATGTGATGGAGACCCGTTGACCAAGATAGAGATAGATGCAGTAGAGATGGGTTGGATAACCATTTGTAGGAATCTTTTGTTGAAGCCAAACACCAACATAATCTTGAATAAAAATTCCCATTCAACATGATCATAAGCTTTGGAGATATCTAACTTCAAGAGAAAGCCTTATGTCTTAGAAACAAAGAGCGAATGAATATTTTCATGCACCATTATTATCAAATCCATCATTTGTCTTCCAAGAACAAAGCCAGTTTGCTGAGGGGAGATTAAGGAAGGAAAAATAGTAAAAAGTTTGGAAGTCGGGACTTTAGAAATAATTTTGTAGAATGAATTACAAAGGCTTATGGGCCTAAATGCTTCAAATTTCACTGCCCCAGGATGTTTAGGGATCAGGACCGGGAAGGTTGTATTGAGTTCCTTTAGGATGCTTCTCGATCCAAATAATTCCTTAACAACATTCACCACATCCTCTTCAACAATTTCCCAGAACCATAGAAAAAAGAACAACATAAAACCATTATGTCCAGAGGCTTTATTACCTTCAAAAGAGAAATCAACTCTCTTTATTTCTTCCTTCGAAGGGATAGCTGCAAGAATTTTGTTATCTTCCTTCTTAACAAGACTGGGGATAGCCTCAGAAAGAAGGACTTGCAAATTTGGATTAACCCCATCAATCGCCGATAGGAGATTGCTAAAAAATAGGACAACTTGTCTCCTAATATCCTCCTCCTTATAAAAACCAACTCCATGTTCCTCAGTATGAGTTATCCTATTCACAGCATGGTGTTTTAAGGAAGACATATGGAAATATCTAGTATTTTTATCCCTAGCTGAGAGCCATTAAACCCTAGATCTTTGTCTCATGAAATCTTCCTCTTTAGCTATTATGTCATGCATTTCCATAAGAAGCTCATTTTCTTTCTTTCTAATCTCCACATTCCATCCCTCTTGTTGGATCTTCTCCTAGATTTCCTTCAGATCTGACTTTAACTCAACTTTTCTTCTGAAGATATTACCAAAAGATTCTTTGTTTCACACTCTTATAGTATTTTTAACTTCTCTTAACTTTTTGGTGACCCTAAACGTAGCAGTCCCTGAAACATAAATATTCCACCATTTCCTAACCTCATCATGGAGTTGAGGATGAGACAACCACATACACTCAAATCTAAAAGGGAAATTTCTTTTAGCCACTATTGGTTCCGCCACAAAACTGATAAAAAAATGATCAGAACCCACCCTCGAAAGGGATTTTAAAGAGAAAAATAATTAAGAAACCATTGATCATAAATTAAAGTTTTGTCTAATTTGACTTGAATCAACTCCTTACCTACTCTTTGATTTGACCAAGTGAAGGAAGCCCCTTGCAGCTCTAGATCGATCAGCGCTTGATTGTTGATGAAGTCCAAAAGGTCCATTCTTCTTTCCATATTAACCTGGGAACCTCCTAAATTTTCATTATCCTGTAGAGGAGTATTGCAATCTCCCATAACCACCCAATTTTCATTTGTGTGTTTACAATGAAAGGCAACCAATTCTTGCCAAAAAATCTTTCTAGCCCCCTTTCCATTAGGGGCGTACATGTTGGAAATGATCCAACTAAAATTATCTCTAATATGAGTAAATCTGGTGGCCACATGGTTAGCACTTTCAAACAACGGTTCACCTTTTATTAAATTAAGATTCCAAAAGGTGACAATACCTCTTGAGGCACCTTCCGAACTGTTCCCCTAAACCCCACAAAAATTAAATATTTTTATCTTTTCCACTTTTTCTTTAGGCATTTTAGATTCTTGAACCAATAAAATATCAGTTTTATGATTCCTAACAAAATTATGCAACACATCCCTCTTGTGGAGGCTATTCATCCCTCGAATGTTCTATGACATGATCTTCATATCTTACTAAGAGTGAGATTGCAAATTTTGGGAATGGTTTTCTAAACACCATCCACAATATCCTGCATGCTATCATACTCCCTGTGCCATCGAGCAGATCTTCTTCCTTGACTATTCTTTATGGATCCACAATCTACCTTTTCTCTAGTTCTCATTGAGACGCCTTTTGGTGTACTCAGTTGTTGGTTTTTCTTATTCCTCCTCTTATTGTTAGAGCTAACGTCATCTCTGTCAGTTTTTTCCTGACTCTCCTCCTCCTTCCTAGACTCCGAATCTTTCACAAAAAACCATTTCTGGTTTGGGGGAAGAGTGTCCATCATGCCATTGCTATTTTGGATCAGGTTCGCATTTAAACTCTCTAGATTCTAGCTTGAGTCCACAAAGGATTCCTTCACCATCTCCATGGAATCTACAGACTCTGGTATTTGAGATGACACCTTACTTGAATCCCTACCACCAGAGTCCAGAGATAAAATGGGGATCCCAATCTCCAACCTAACATTTTTGTATTTAATCGACATATTAAAACCCTGTGAAAGGATTTCATCGAGTCCAATCTTAGCTTTCTCCTTCCCCAAGGAAACATTCTCAGGATTGTTGTCTAGAGGTGTCTGACACTCCAGGTTTCCCTCTCCATTCTGCAAGTTCCTTGTATTATTGTCCTTCTCTTCATCTTCCACTTCTCATTGATGGATTTCAGCCATGTTACATTCCAGATCAACCTGAGTCCCCTTATCCTCATTTTTTTTGGGGATTTCCTCTGCATCCACCTTCTTTCTGCTTTCATTCTCTTCACCCTGATTCTCTTTATTTTTTTTGTCTTCCCCATCACTCTTCTTTTGTTAGACTAGCCTCGGCTTAGGTTGGGGCTTCCTCTTTGATTTGTTGGCATTAAGCAGACAATTCTTAGCCCAATGCCCATATTTTTTGCACTTGAAATGTGCAAAAGGGATTGTTTCAAACTCAATAGCTTGAACCCAAGAACCCAACTTAGATTGGATTTTGATAGACGATGGAAGATCAACATTCTGGGATACACCCACACATATTCTTGCAAACACTAATCATCTCCTGGTCCCCGTCATCAGGTCTATAGACAAGAGCTCACCAAAAGAGCTAGCTAGGCCACTAAAAACATCCTCATTCTAATATTCTAATGGAAGTCCAGGGAGTCTAGCCTAGACAGTGACATTTTCAAAAATAGAGTATGAAAGATCCAGGTTAGTGGTCCATTTCTTTAGGGCTAAGGAGGACTTTCCTATGATCCAAGGACCATCGCTCCTCACAGCCTGAATGTCCTCCTTACAGGAAAACTTAAAAGAAAAATAGCCCTTAGGAAGAGCTGAGACAAGAACTTGGCCATTAGTTCTCCATTTTATCTTAACAAACATCTTGACAACCTCAATATTTGGTCTAGGCCCCATAAATTTACCAACCAACACTCTATCCATTAGAGAGATATTATGATCAATGACCAGATCAGGGATAAAAATGGAAAACTTACCCTTTGTTGGTTCTGAGATGTTACAAACAAGAGGGAAAACTGATTTTTCATTTGGTTTGACACCAAATAGAGATGACCATTGTTTAGGCTTGGCTCCTTCCCCTCCAGCGACCCCCGCCACATTTTTGGTGTTATCAAACTGATGTTCTTTGGTACTTCAAGAAGGAATCTCAGACGGAGCAACTTTCTCTCTCGGGTCCACCAAGATGTTTCGTCGGGATCAGGAACAACATTATCATCCTTACCTTGCTTTTCGGTCGAATCTTGCTTCGATTCCCCCTGTGATTCTTCTGATTCAACTCTTCCACGGTCTACAAAAAATAGATTTTACAAGGACCCTCTCAAAATCTCTAACTTAATGGAGCATTCTAGAACATATCATGGCAAAATAAACTTTGCTTGTAATTTTATGTGCATGTAGCCATGCAGGTTTAGTGGATGGGGTTGTACATACTTTAATCACATGAGTAACCCAAATTGCATTACACCTAGAGTATATCATTATGTGTACATGGTTGACCTTCTTGCCCGTGCTTGCTATCTTAGGAACACCCTAAAATTTATTATTAAGATGCCATTTAAACTTGTGGTGGTTGTGTGGACATGTTTTCTTGGTGCCTACAAATCACATATGAATATAAGGTTTAGGAGTATACAACAACATTGTATTTTGATTTGGATCCCAAACATGTTGTGATTGATGTTATTTTCATAAACATATTTGTAGAAGTGGGTAGGTGGTGTGAAGTTCAAATGGTAATGAGATTGATAAAAGATAAAAGAGTTAAAAAGATCCTTGGATGTAGTGCGATTGAAGGCCATAAAATGTTGTAAGAGACAAATCACATCCAGAAACACTAGGAATCTATGCAAAGTTGGAGAAATCAAGTTCATTTCACATTAATTCCTACCAATTTGGAAGAGTGAATGGAAGGTGTTAATTCATTTTCTCTTAGTTTGAAATAAGATTTGACACATTAATGTGTTAGATACCATCTATTTCTCCCCAACATGTCAATAGGAGCAAAACCAGAGGGAACTATTATAGTTGCAAAGGGGGATAATTCAAGAAGTAGCGCTTGACCCGGATCCCTTGCCGACACACATAGGGGATATGGGGATTAGACGTATGCATCAGAATTGCTATGGCTCAGAAGGAATGAAGAGATACAACCCTCCTCCTTGATCCCTTTTGGCATGGATGACTTCGGTCCATGTATAATGATATGATTGCTTCGTCCCTAACCAATCATTATATAGGCACTCTCATTGCAAGGACAATCAAATTAGTTGGCACTCACTAAATGTTCATTTTGATGATGAATGGATGAGATCGCTTTGATCATCTTGCACCCCTTCTCCTACTACACATTATTGATTGATGAAGTGGACTCTTCCTTTAAAAAAGAGAGAAAAAGAGAAAGAGGGAGGGGGTAACATCTTCAATATAATAAAAGATAGAAATGAAGTGGAAGCAAAGCATCATGATCTCCATGTTCCTACTATCTTTTATCACTCTTCTACGAAATTTCCCTCCTTCAATATTGGAGCTAAGTTATTTAGACTTTTCTAGCCAAAGTCAAAGTCTTCTGTCACGCAGTGAGCCCCTCCCCGATGTCTCATGTGTTGTCCTGTTGTACTAGGTACCTCTATTATAGACAAACCTTCACGAAATTGGGGAGCTCTTTACCAATGTTCATGACATCTCTCATTTTCCCGATACAGCACAAGTATAGTAAATCTGAGCTCTTTGAATCAGTCAAAGTTGGAAACTTACAAAGGAGGGTTTGCGTGTGGACTCGGTTTGATTAATGCCCCTCAGGCTGGAATAGATTTACTCCTGTCATTTCATGCGCTTGGTTAATGTATTATACTAATACATAAATGGTAGTCAAATATTAATACATAAAATGCAAAGCATCATAATCCCAGTGTTCCTATTTTCTCTATATCACTCTTCTATGCAATTTCCCCCCTACGATATTAGAGTAATCTAGCTGACTAAGTTATTGAGACTTTTCTAGCTGAAGTCAAGTCTTATGTCTGCAGTGGGCTCCTCCCCGATGACATCTCATCTGTTGTCATGTTGTACTAGGTACCTCTATTACAAACCGACCTTCACGAAATTGGGGACCTCTTTACCAATGTTGTTGTTGTCATGTTGTGTTGTTCTATTACAGACGAGCCTTTGTGAAATTGGGGACCTCTTTTACCCACCATAGTATCTTAATCCAGTTTTACAATCACTATTGATTTTGTTTAGCAGATGTAATATACCTGTATAAAACCCAGGCCCAACTTTACAGTTAACCAAAATTTAAGAGTTTTGCTTTTCAAAAGAGAAAAATGAATCCCACAAAATAATATTGGGAAGACTCACCTTTGTCTGCCCAAATATTTGTTCACTTTATATTGTCGACCTCACCTTTTTCTTTTCCCCAATGATGCTTTTCCCTCTCTTGTCGAGAAACATCATTAAGGACCAGCCTCGTGCCTCGTTAGCCTTGGTTCCGTGCTATCTTGACCATGTGCTTCAAGCCAAGCACTCTGTCTCCTTGATGTCTTGTCGCCTTGCTGTGGCTAGATTTTAAATGTGTTCAAAAGACATAATTCCTTGTGCTTCGGACAAAATGTGAGTTGTCTTCCAATCAGTCAAAGTTGGAAACTTTGACTAAGGAGGGTTTGCGTGTGGTTTTGGTTTGATTAATGCCTCTTAGACTGGAATGGATTTACTCCTGTCATTTCACACACTTGATTAATGCATTATATTTATAATGCAGAAATGGTAGTCAAATATTAGTACATGAAAGGTAGAAATGAAGTGGAAGCAAAGCAGCGTGATCCCCATGCATTTCACTGTTTCTACTCTTTTACTACTGTCTTTATGTCACTCTTCTATGCAATTTCGCCCTTTCGATATTGAAGTAATCTCGTTGACTAAGTTATTGAGACTTTTCTAACTAGAGTCAAGTCTTCTATCCGCAGTGGGCCCTCCCTGATGACGTTTGATGTGTTGTACTGTTATATTAACCTTTGCTAAATTGGGGACTTCCTTGTGACCGTTTATGCCGTCTCTCATGTTTCATGTGTTGTACTCTTCTATTATAGACAAAAATAGTAAACAGCCAGACAAATATAATGAGAAACGTCTATCTATGGCACACAATGGATCAAAATTCTTCTTTCTACATTGCTCGAGTACCACTTCTTTCAGTACTCGCCACTTTATGATTTCTCTCAGCATAACTGTGCATCCTGTAAGGGGAACATAGACCAACGCTTGGAAACTCACTCTGCTTTAGTTTTCCTACTGTCTTTATATCACTCTTCTAGGCAATTTCGCCCTCTCTTTCTATCACCTTCAATCTTGGAAACTAACTCTACAGCGTTCAAAAAAATCTACCACTTTTAGTTTTCCTACTATCTTTATATCACTCTTCTACGCAATTTCCCCCCTCTCTCTTTCTATCACCTTCAATCTTGGAAACTCACTCTGCAGCATTCAAAAAAATCTACCACTTTTAGTTTTCCTACTGTCTTTATATCACTCTTCTATGCAATTTCCCCCTCTCTCTTTCTATCACCTTCAATCTTGTAAACTCACTCTGCAGCATTCAAAAAAGTCTACCACTTTTAATTTTCCTACTGTCCTTATATCACTCTTCTATGCAATTTCCCCCCCTCTCTTTCTATCACCTTCAATCTTGGAAACTCACTCTGCACCATTCAAAAAAATCTACCACTTTTAGTTTTCCTACTGTCTTTATATCACTCTTCTACTCAGTTTCCCCCCTCTCTCTATCTATCACCTCCAATCATGTCTTTCTATCACCGAAGTCATGTCTTCAGGGAATTTCCCTTCAATTGTTCTTTTGTCTGTGTGATGATTCTCAAGATTTTATGTATTATAGATTTGATAAAATGTATCACCTTTTTGTGTGTATGATGATTTTCAAGATTTTATATATTATTGATTTGAAAAAAAATATCGTTTCTTTTTGCCTATGTGATGATTCTCAAGATTTTGTGTATTATTGACTTGATAAAATAAATCAGTTTTCATCCTTTTGCCTATGATGGTTCTCAAGAATTTATGTATTATAGATTTGATAAAATATATCACCTTTTTCTTCTCAAAATTTCATGTATTATAATTGGATGTATATACAATTTTAGTTTCTATCTTTTAATTTACAATAATTTTTGCATGTCTTCTTGTATAGGAGTGAATTTGCACCCCTCTTGCAAATTCCCCTCTTACACCCTCCACCTTAGAAAATAAAATCCAACTAAGTAATTCCACATCACTTATCAGCTTTCCATCTACGTGGCACTTGTTTTTAGTGTCAATGGGGGGATTTCTATTAGGGGCACGCACGCAACATGTGGACATCTATGTGGTGCATTGTTGTCCCTGACAGATTTTTGCCTCTGAAATTTGCAAAAACGTTACATTCTCCATTGGCAACAAAGCATAACACCTCTACGCCTTCTAGCCGACCTAAGAACAACTCTTTCGCTCTCATTCCTGCTTCTTCACAATTTCACATGCTAGTTTGATCTTGCTTGACAATTCTTGAGCCCCAACGCATCTTCTCCACTCCTTGTTACATATTTTCCACCATTGGATCTATGACTTAGTGTCTTGTAGGACTGCTTCTTCGTTGTTGCGGCAACATAGACCTTACCAAGCTTGCATCCTCCTCTATGTGCTTGAGGGCACCCTGATTGAGAAGGTGATATTGTTTCATCTCTCAATTTCCTTAATATTATCACTTAATTTATGTAGCATAGTGTTATTGATATTGTTCGGTATCTTGTCTATTACTTCCTTTATCATATTTTCTATCTCATGGCTATTTTGGCTGTCTGTGGAGGCGGAAACACCAAAGTGGGGGTTTGACTGTGACAAACCCCTATACAGCCCCAATATTTTTCCTCTATCGGTTGTGTGTAGGTATACATTCATGTGGAGCTTGCTAGCGAACTGAACTCCTCGTGAGTTAATCTTCACCACCTTTACTTTTTGTCACTTCTACATCATTTTTCTAGTCATTTCGCTTACTCTATTAGTTATTACTTCAGTTAGTCCTTTAGACCTTGTTTGCTAAGCCATTAGTAGATTTCTGGAATTTCCACTATGCTTTTGTACTTTATAGCCATATGGATGACAACACCCCAAAGAGACGCCAACACATTGCATTGTCATCCCTGATCTGTGTTGTTGTCCTCAGGCGAAGAGCTATCTGAGGTATGGTTCGGGTTCCATAAACTTGCTCTTTTAGCTTCATCAAAACTCCTAAGTTAGTAGAGTGACAAAAGCACTTGAGAGTGCTATTCATTCTCTATCCTTGACCATAATCACTTGTCCAACCTGAGGTAGACTAGGGCAACCTTCCACTCTTGGCTCTCCATGACCTGGAACCTTGGTGTGGTTGGTCCCCCTCCTCTACACTTCTTAGGTTTTGACTTTGTTGTCTATTAAATCACAACATCGTTAATCACCATCGATAGGATCAATATATTTTATTAAAACATGTTTCTCTATCTTTATTATTCATCTAGAGTAGTTTAGATTCTTGGGTAAATACACAAAGTTGGGTCCACGAAACGTGGAAGTTTTTTCCTTAGCCGAAAAAATGAAATCGGCTAAGCAAAAATGAGATCCCAATTTTTAAGAACGGGATCTTGAATTTTAAAAATCGAGATCTCAATTTTTAAAATTCAGGATCCCATTTCGGTTTGAGATCCTGAGCCTAAATCACAAATGGGATCATGTTTGCTAGAGGGTCCCGAACCGACGGAGAGGAAATGGGATCCCAATTTTTACAAATCGTGATCTCGTTTTTAACAAATCGGATCCTGTTTCGTAACAAATCTCCATTTCTACTAGCATGCACAGAATCCTGATTTTAGAGCGACAACGACCCCAGTAAACCTCCCAGGTACCGTACTCTCCCCATTTTTTTCATTTTTTCATTCCAAATTGAAATTGTTGATAAATTAACTATTTTTAGTATGTTTATTTCAATATTTTTTTACATTTTAATCATTTTATTTCGTGTTATCGTAGAAATGAGAAATTGTACAAATAGATTAAAAAAATACATCAAATTGTGAAGATTTTCAATAGAAACAAAAAAAAAAACTTGAATTATATTTTAGAAACAAAATTTAACTTTTGAAACTTGAATTGTTTGATGAAACAAAAAAAATTGAATTTGAAAACCCTAATTGAAATGAAACAAAAAAATTGCATTTCAAAACCCTAGAAATTGAAATGAATTAAAAATTTGCATTTAGAAACTAATCAAGCATTTTGAAATCTTGAATTCAAATCAAAGCAAAAAAAAAAGAATTTCAAAACTCTAGTTTGAAATGAAACTAAAAAATTGTATTAAAAACCCTAATTGCTTAGAAATTGAAACCCTGAATTGAATTGAAACAAAAGAATTTGCTAAATCCCTAAATTGAAATTGAACAAATCATTTTGATTTTGAAAACCCTAATATTCGAGCTCAAGAAAATTCATTTGCATTGCTTAAATGTTTTAAATTTCATTTTCATTGTATGGAGAAAATGATATGTTAAACTTTTTTTTCAATGTTAAATTATAATTAGATTAGAAAAACTTTTCATTTTTTGTGAAATGAGTACAATATTGCTATATGAATTTTCATTTAGAACTATCTTTTATATGAATTGTGATAATTAATTATAGGTCAAATAATCAGTCCTATTAAAAAGATGAAATAAAAATAAAACAAAAATAAAAACACACTCTAAATTCAAAATCTAGCTTCATCTAGGGTTTATGAAACCTTAAGTGAGGATTAAAGTCAAAATCTAGCTTCATCTAGGGATCCAGGGTTCTTGAATTGAAGTTGAACTACTTAAGAAGAAATGGGGTATTTTGATGAAATGTAAATTAATAGGGATGGTAAATAATTCAACTCTCTTTAAAAAATATAGATGTCTATTCTATTAAAGAAAAAATGAGAATTTTGAACAATTAACTATTAGAAATTAAGCTTTAAGTTATAATCTATTTTGAAGAAAAATATAGTTTTTAAATATTTTTTTGAGAAAAATAATGGTAAGAAATATATAAATTAATTTAAAGAATAGAGTTTAGGGCATATGCATAATATTGCATTTTTTGTGAAATTAAATGAGAGGGGTTACTTACACATAGAAATTAACTATTAGAAATGAAGATTTAAGTTATTAAGTAGTGGCATTTAAAAACACCTAGGGGTGAGTGTTGGATCTCAATTGTCATGTTCTCATAGGTTATCCCTCATGATAAGATCAAGTTCATGATTATGGGAATGATTAAGGAGAATAGTATTCAAACTTGGAAATGGTGATGCATAATTATATTAAATTTAGGTCCTCCTATTGAAGTGTTCCTAGCATAGTACTTTCAAAAATTTAAATGATTTGTGAATAATGATCAAGTGTAATTAAATGATAAAATAAAGACAATTGAATGCCTTTGAATACTAAGAAAGTTTAGTTGGCTCATAATGTATTATTAAATGTGTAAGGGATGGAAAATTTTGAATTTAAATTTTAAAATTTTAATGATTAAATCCATGGTTTAGGATTTACCATATAGATACTTAGAGGATTGGTCTAGGATTTAAATTTTTGCACTAGTTACCTAGACACTAAATAATCTAAATATTTTTGTTTTCTAAGTTCTTTTAGGTTCTTTCAATTACAAACAATCTAAAATAAAATACTTGATTCAACATTAACTAATTTTATATTATACATTTTATATCATAAAATTCATTTAAGTGAGTTTAATATTAATGAAAAAAATATTAAATAAAATAATCTTATATTCAATTAAAAAAAATCCAATTAAAATATACATCAAACTCAATCTTAATCATACATAATTATGTGTTTCTATTACGGAAATAGTCAATCTATTCATAAAATAAAAAATATTCATAAAATAGGCACTAACTTGCAAGTCCATTATTCCAAGGGCCACCCAAACTTCACCCTAAGTTCGCTAAACCCTAAGCCCTGAACTCTAAAATCTAAAATCTCAACACTAAAGCATCCATTTTGTCTTATGATCTTAAAATAAAATTTGGTTGCCTTAGGCAACTCCACCAAATTTGGTCAGTTGAAACAAGACCTATCTCAATCAACTGTTCCATGAGAAAATGTTCTTCACTAAACCATTCATTTTGTCTTAGGACCTTAAAATCAAATTTGGTTTTCTTAGGAAACTCCACCAAATTTGATTCCCTTAAGCCATGTCATTTTGTTGTAGAACCTTACTACAAAGATCCCCTTAAGCCATCGTATTACTATAAACCCTAAACTCTAAACTCTAAACCCTAAACAGGCTAAAAACATCATTTTTTCCTAGGCCCTTAATGAAATTTGGTTGCCTTGGGAAACACCACCAAATTTTATTCACTTGAGCCATGTCATTTTGTCCTAGGACCTCACTAGACATAGATATCCTTAAGCCATCCTATCACCCTAAATCGTAAATCGATGTCTTAAGGGGTCCTAATATGACATTTCTTAATGGGATCAAAGAAGTTCTTAAAATTTGGTGAAGTTGCCCAAGGCAACCAAATTTAACAATAAAAACATTGTGCAAGATTATAATATGAATGGTATTTCATGATCTAGGTTGGTTAGTTGAAACAAGACTTATCTCAATCAATTGTTCCACAAGAAAATGCTCTTCACTAAAGCATTCATTTTGTCTTAGGACCTTAAAATCAAATTTGGTTGCCTTAGGAAACTCCACCAAATTTGATTCCCTTAAGCCATGTCATTTTGTCATAGAACCTTACTACAAAGATCCCCTTAAGCCATCGTATTACCGTAAACCCTAAACTCAAAACTCTAAACCCTAAACAGGCTAAAAACATCATTTTTTCCTAGGCCCTTAATGAAATTTGGTTGCCTTGGGCAATGCCACCAAATTTTATTCACTTGAGCCATGTCATTTTGTCCTAGGACCTCACTAGACATAGATCTCCTTAAGCCATCCTATCAGCCTAAATCATAAATCGATGTCTTAAGGGGTCCTAATATGACATTTCTTAATGGGATCAAAGAATTTCTTAAAATTTGGTGAAGTTGCCCAAGGCAACCAAATTTAACAATAACAAGATTGTGCAAGATTATAATATGAATGATATTTCATGATCTAGGTTGGTCAGTTGAAACAAGACCTATCTCAATCAATTGTTCCACAAGAAAATGTTCTTCACTAAAGCATTCATTTTTTCTTAGGACCTTAAAATCAAATTTGGTTGCCTTAGGAAACTCCACCAAATTTGATTTCCTTAAGCCATGTCATTTTGTCGTAGAACCTTACTACAAAGATCCCCTTAAGCCATCGTATTACCGTAAACCCTAAACTCTAAACTCTAAACCCTAAACAGGCTAAAAATATCATTTTTTCGTAGGCCCTTAATGAAATTTGGTTGCCTTGGGCAACGCCACCAAATTTTATTCACTTGAGCCATGTCATTTTTTCCTAGAACCTCACTAGACATAGATCTCCTTAAGCCATCCTATCACCCTAAATCATAAATCGATGTCTTAAGGGGTCCTAATATGACATTTCTTAATGGGATCAAATAAGTTCTTAAAATTTGGTGAAGTTGCCCAAGGCAACCAAATTTAACAATAACAAGATTGTGCAAGATTATAATATGAATGATATTTCATGATCTAGGTTGGTCAGTTGAAACAAGACCTATCTCAATCAATTGTTCCACAAGAAAATGTTCTTCACTAAAGTATTCATTTTGTCTTAGGACCTTAAAATCAAATTTGGTTGCCTTGGGAAACTCCACCAAATTTGATTCCCTTAAGCCATTTCATTTTGTCGTAGAACCTTACTACAAAGATCCCCTTAAGCCATCGTATTACTATAAACCCTAAACTCTAAACTCTAAACCCTAAATAGGCTAAAAGTATCATTTTTTCCTAGGCCCTTAATGAAATTTGGTTGCCTTGGGCAATGCCACCAAATTTTATTCACTTGAGCCATGTCATTTTTTCCTAGGATCTCACTAGACATAGATCTTCTTGAGCCATCCTATCACCCTAAATCGTAAATCGATGTCTTAAGGGGTCCTAATATGACATTTCTTAATGGGATCAAATAAGTTCTTAAAATTTGGTGAAGTTGCCCAAGGCAACCAAATTTAACAATAACAAGATTGTGCAAGATTATAATATGAATGATATTTCATGATATAGGTTGGTTAGTTGAAACAAGACCTATCTCAATCAATTGTTCCACAAGAAAATGTTCTTCACTAAAACATTCATTTTGTCTTAGCCTTAAAATCAAATTTGGTTTCCTTAGGCAACTCTACCAAATTTGATTCCCTTAAGCCATGCCATTTTGTTGTAGAACCTTACTACAAAGATCCCCTTAAGTCATCATATTACCGTAAACCCTAAACTCAAAACTCTAAACCCTAAACAAGCTAAAAAAATCATTTTTTCCTAGGCCCTTAATGAAATTTGGTTGCCTTGGGCAACATCACCAAATTTTATTCACTTGAGCCATGTCATTTTGTCCTAGGACCTCACTAGACATAGATCTCCTTGAGCCATCCTATCACCCTAAATCGTAAATCGATGTCTTAAGGGGTCCTAATATGACATTTCTTAATGGGATCAAAGAAGTTCTTAAAATTTGGTGAAGTTTCCCAAGGCAACCAAATTTAACAATAACAAGATTGTGCAAGATTATAATATGAATGGTATTTCATGATCTAGGTTGGTCAGTTGAAACAAGACCTATCTTAATCAACTGTTCCACAAGAAAATGTTCTTCACTAAAGCATTCATTTTGTCTTAGGACCTTAAAATTAAATTTGGTTGCCTTAGGATACTCCACCAAATTTGATTCCCTTAAGCCATGTCATTTTTTCATAGAACCTTACTACAAAGATCCCCTTAAGCCATCATATTATCGTAAACCCTAAACTCAAAACTCTAAACCCTAAACAAGCTAAAGACATCATTTTTTCCTAGGCCCTTAAAGAAATTTGGTTGCCTTGGGAAACGTCACCAAATTTTAATCATTTGAGCCATGTCATTTTGTCCTAGGACCTCACTAGACATAGATCCCCTTAAGCCATCGTATCACCCTAAATCGTTCAATCAACTGTTCCACAAGAAAATGTTTTTCACTAACTTGCAAGTTCATTATATTCCAAGGGACACCAAAAATTCACCCTAAGTTTCGTAAACCAAATTTAACAATAATAAGATCATGCAAGATTATGATCGTTGATTAATTTATGGTTTAGGGTGATAGGATGGCTTAAGGAGATCTATGTTAAACTCTAAACCATAAACCCTATAACATTCATAAATTGTCTTATATTAATAGTTAATTGTATTTTCAGTCAAGTAACATGCCTTAAACATAAATGAGGCTTACTTATTTTATCATATGTATTCAATTAGGCCATTTATATTGAATGGTTTAAGGGTATAAAACCTAAACATGTATCTTACATTTTGAAATTACAAATCTAATGCAAGTTCACTCATATCTTCTAGAGATCACATGTATTGATTCAATAATATTCGCAATCCACCTCCGCGCCATCCATCTCCACTACCTTCACCTCCACCTCTACTCACTCCACCTCATAACCCCCCACCTCCACCGCCTGAAATCGATGGTGCTCATTTGCAAGCACGAATAAATTCCAATGTTAGAACCATCCAAGATCAAATCAACATTATTCAAAATGAATAATTTGTCACACCACCTGTGAGGATGATTGCATCTAGGATGCAAACCATTGTTGATGTTGTCAGGGCTATGGATGGGATCTTAGATGAGCATCGACAATGGCTAGAGGAGAGGAGAACTTCTGATTCTAAAAAGGAAAACGCAAATAAATGAAGAGATGTAGTAGAGAGCCACAATAGTTTTTAAATTAAGATAATGATTTTAAATAGTTATGAATTTATGAATCTGGTGAACGATGGATATTTTGTGTGACGTGAATTTATGATTTTGATTCTAGATGGATATTTTTAGTGACTTGAATTTATGATTTTGGTTCTAGATGGATATTTTTAGTGACATGAATTTATGAATTTGGTGGAATTTATGAACTTGTAATGAGGAATTTATAATAGTATATATTTGATGACTATCTAGTTTGATCATGATGGAAAATTGTAATATATATATATATATGTGTGTGTGTGTGTGTGTGTGTGTGTGTTAGACATAAAATGAGCTTTTTGTGAATGTTTCAAGTTTATTGTTTACTATGTACACATGTATTAAAATTGCACATAAATACATTAAATTTTGAAATTTGTATATATGTACATAGTTTACTTTAATGATGTATCTATGCAAATTATGCATGGTATTTTTTATTTTAAATGTATGTACATGTTAAATGTATGCTATTTTTTTTATTTTAAATGTATGTACATAGTTTACTTGATCAAGTTCAATCAATGTAGAGTGTGTTTCAATTTTATATCATCTTAATATATGTATGCACATCATATTTAAACAAATTTGCATGTATGTTTCAAATTTAACTATTTCTTGTAATTTTTTAAGTTTGTATGTTAATTTAGTATAATTTAATGTAGGTGCACACTTATATCTCATATCATGGATGATTTTAACATCGATGATATCATCAATCCACCACCTCAGCGACCTCCACCTCCCCCTCCACCTAATATGCCACCTCCACAACCTGTTGCATTTGATGAGGGTCGCTTACGAGCACACATAAATGATCAGGTTGCATCCATACAAAATCAAATCAATGCTATGCAGAGTCAAGCATTGATTCCACCACATGTTAGATGTTTTGAATCTGCAATGCAAAACGTTGTGGATGCCATCAGGACCATTGATTCTGATCTAGATAGGCATAAACAAGATAAAGAATAGATGAGACAATTTTATGTTGACGGTCTCTCTTATAAATAAATATTAGACCTTAAAATAAAGAAATCCCACCTAGCCCCCTACTTTCTTGACCCCGTTACTCGACAACCCATTCCTCTGAACAAATCTAGAATATCCATGAGGTGGTGCATACATCCACAGATGAGTGCACATTTTTGGGATCGATGGTATATGGTTTTTGATAGTCCCCCACATGCTAATTGGGAGTGCCCATTGTATTTTTTGAGGAAATTGTATGTAGAGTTTGTTATGGGGAAAAAGCCCAATTATTTTGATTTTAAATCATTTTAGGGTGTTGGTGGTAGCATGCCACACCAGAAGTTAGGGGCAAGGGTTGATCCCCAACACCCTGTGCATGCGCAACCCCTTGTTGTTACTCCTGGTCCTCCCATTCTTGCACCTGTGCATCATCGATCTATGGTCTTGACATTAGGTTCCCTTAGTACACTCGTAGGAGACCTTGATCAACATGCTTCTGCGATAGCGGGTGGGGAGCATAGAGTTGTTGATGATGGAGGAGTGTTTTATGAAGCTGGTCCAAGTACCACTCCAGGAGTGTTGAGGCTCGTCCCACATGTATGTACTAGTTGTCATCAGGTATGTTATGGACCTGATTAGGCCACACCTAGTTCAAGTGGGCGTGGAGATTCTGGTGGTTCATTTGGTCACATTAGTTCATTTGTAGAGTTTCTTACAAGAGGTGAACATCCTGAGGACACTACTACATAGGTATAAATATGCATCTACACATTCATTTTATAAGAATTTTGATGAGTGTATATATCAAAGTATTTAGTTTGCAATACATTTTAACAATCAAACTATTTGGTGTACAGACGATAGTAATGATGGGGAAATCATCCATTCCACGAGTACATACATTGACACCAGTCCTAATTAGCAACCCTTATGGGGCATTTTGATTTCAATTTTTTAAACTATAAATGAAATGATTTTTAACTTGAGTTTTAAATTTATAATTGAATAACATATATGTTTGAAATATTTATGTTGGTTTAGGTGAGTCAATCAACTTCCACGTCAATTCCACCCGAGGGGTTGTCGAGCACTCCTCCACTATCAGTCATCATAGACCAGGGGCAGGTACATTTATATTGTAAATTGTTTAACTTACATTAGTATAGTTACAATTATGAATTTTTAATTCACTATATATGAAATGTGCATGTACACTTGTAAATATTATAAGCTTGAGTTACATGTCTACATGTATGTCTAGGTTGATATGACAATCAGAATGGGCATCGGGAAAACATTAGATGTTGCAGTTACTCGTGAGGCCTCTGATTTTTCAGGTTGTTTAAAAAAAATTCTACACAAAATGTGCAAACTTGAATATATATATTTACCTAATTCAAGTATGTACATGCTTTAATTTTGATCTTGTAGGACTTTGTTAGTGCAACTTTCAGCCCTGACCTAGACATAGTTACACCTCTAGGAGGGCATGCAGAGCAGGCTCTAGATCAAATGGTAATTTAATTTTTTTATTATATTTAAATTCAATTATAAATTATATATTGTGAATATATAACTAAATAATTTCAAATTTCAAATTGAATATTAATATAATTTGAGCTAATACATGTTTTAAATTATTTTCTTTTATAGCATGTGACACATCTAGTAGTTGAGAATGTACAAACATGTCCTGCAGAAGAGGGTGCACAACCTATGGATATGGTACAATTAAAATATGATAAATTATAAATTAATTTCAATTAAATCATTTTTAATTGTAGACTTGTGCATCTAATTTCAACTTTCTTTGTCTTGTTTATGTAGATTGATTCAGAGAATGTAGAGGTTGCTTCAGGTGCAGTAGAGCATCCAAACCTAGATATGACGGTAATTTAATTTTAATATGATGAATTATAAATTAAATTGTCACTAATTTTTTTTTCATTGTCTTACATATGATTTCATCTTTCTCTTGTACAAAGTGTTTCAGGTCATCTGCATAGTCTGGATGGCATGAAGAGGTATCTTGATTATAGAGACAATACATGACCTAGAAACATGATTTTGTGGGTTATATTTGTTTATTTTGTGGACTATATTTCTGGTTTGTCATGTACTTTGTTGGACTTTATATTTCATTGTTCTTGAGTACTTAGTTGGACTTTAGTTCATGGGTTGCACTTTGATGGACCTTTTTTCATGCGCTTAATATATTGGTTTCATGCACTTAATATATTTACATAAATTATGGACTTCATTATTGTTTGAAATTTTAATTTACACATATACATTTATGCATTTTATGTTTATACACAAGATATTAATATAGGACATTAATGTGAAATTAAATATAAATATGAAATTAAAGTTGAAATTAATAGGACATTTTAATAATTATAGTTTACAAATTTAGTGATCTCATACATGATATATACATTCAATAATTAGCTATAATTAGTCAATGAACTTATTCAATTCACGTCAATCAATAATTAGTCAATAAATCATAATTTACAAACAAAAGCAATTCGTTTATATACCAGAAAGGATTAAATTTTAAAAAATAAACAAAACCATACAAGATTAGAGAACAAAAGCATTAATAAATTCTATAAATAATAAAATCCAACACTAATTTATAAGTTGTCAAAACAAATAATGGCATCCAATACTATTTTTTAAGTTGTCAACACAAATAATGGAATCCAATACTAATTTATAAGCCGTCAAAACAAATAATGGCATCCAATACTAATTTATAAGTTGTCAAAACAAATAATGGCATCCAATACTAATTTTTAACTTGTCAAAACAAACAGGTACATTGAAAACAAATAAGGGGACATCTTAAGGGGCCATAATACAACGTCTTAAGGGGACATCTTAAGGGGTCATAATACGACGTCTTAAGGGGATGTCTTAAGGGTTCATAATAGAACGTCGTAAAGGGATGTCTTAAGGGTTCATAATAGAATGTCTTAAGGGGTCATAATACAAAGTCTTAAGGGGATTTCTTAAGGGTTCATAATAGAACATCTTAAGGGGATGTCTTAAGGGTTCATAATAGAACATCTTAAGGGGTCATAATACAAAGTCTTAAGGGGATGTCTTAAGGGGTCATATTACATCTTAAGGGGTCATATTATGTCTAAAGGTGATGTATTAAGGGTTCATAATACAATGTCTCAAGGGGATGCCTTAAGGGGTCATAATACAATGTATTAAGGGGATGTCTTAAGGGGTCATAATATAATGTCTTAAGGGGTCATGACAATACAATGTCTTAAGGGGTCATAATACAACATCTTAAGGATATAATTGATTTAACAATAATGTATGCATGAAATTTAGTGATTTGAAAACATACTAGGACATATATGTACATATATGTCATCTCAAAACAATGTTTACAAAATTTGGATATGCCATCTCAAGAACATCTCAAACTCATGCCCAGAATGTACTAGGTCTTCACACTGCCTAATATAAAAAAGGTACAAGAAATATCAATGAAATCATCAAAAAATACATATTTTAATTTATATAAAACTATCTATATGTACACAACTCAAGTACCTGCATTTAAAAGTATTCCACATGTGTGTAGGTTGAATCTAGGCATCCTCTCCTTTTTGTTTCAAAGTATGAGATCAATGCAATGATGGCTTAAGGATACAGAAAAGGATAATAAATCAATTTTAACTATTAATGTACAAACAATATCACTCTGTAATCAAAACATGTATTTAAATATATTTTAACGAATAATTACCTCTATTTAAAAGGACAATATAAAACTTAAACTATATTTACCTGTATTTTACTTATTCCATTATACCATCTGCATCCTCTCTTTTTTGTAATGCATCTATGATTGTCTCATGCTCTTCCATATAAATTTTCCATAACACTTTATTTGCAGGTCTTCCACGATATCGATCTAGTTTTATATTTGTTGCCACCACCAAATGTGAATAATGTATAATTTTTTTATGCAGTTCATAATATTCAAATGCAGGTAGACCATTCTTCCTTGCTAGGTATTTTCATAGCCAATTTCCAACAACCACAACCGATCCTATTGGAAAACATGAAAAAAATCATCATATAAGTTCTCAAAATTTTCTTAATGGGATGAAAAACTTGTTCTAAAAAATTGCTTAAGGGGATCAAAAAAATTGTTATCAAAATTTGCTTAAGGGGACCATGGTACCTATTGGATAATGATAGCCATCATCATCTTCTCGAGGTGATATTAACTTATGTTTACTCTCCACACAACAAGCCAACCAATATTTTGTTTTCTCTTCATTCCCCTCAGGTGCAACGACATCATACACATGTCCTGCAAACAAAAAATGATTTAATAACTTGCGCATATCAATATAAAAAATGTAGTATTACAAAATAACTTAATAAAGTGAAATAAAATGAAATAAATTGAATTAAATTACCTTCTTGTACAAGGTCTGAAACACGTTCATAGTCTTCAAATACAAACACTTGATCCTTTTCTTCAATAGTTCTTTCATATTGATCATGTGCTTGTGCAGGTGTCAACGATCTTTGCTCCCACTGTTCGACCCATTCTGTATTTTCACATGCTTCCCAATCTCTTGAGATACAAAACTGGTAAAAACATGCAAGCTCCCTTGTCCAAATAGTCCATGTGCTTGTTGTCGAACTCCTAAATGAATGCCATTTTGTAGATCCACTAATTGTCTCATAGTCAACTCTAGGTACAATGTTATCTTCTTCAACCAACCAAAAGAATCGATGAACTCTAGAGTACTCACTCGAACCAGGTGTAGATAATATTGTATTACACCAATCGACAATCCCATGTGCATCTATAAATTTTACTACATCTTCGAATTTTAATTGTTCTCTAGCAAGAATTCTTTTGACACACACACTAGCTCCATCATGTTCTCCTTTACCATGCCCAGCTTCAAAAAGTCTCCATATATGTTGGACATTAAATTCTTTGTGAATCCTACTTAACCAATAGAACATTCAAGCATTCTTGAACTGCCCCGTACAATTATCTGACCATATGAGGTGTTCTTTCATATGGATTCCTCTTTCTCTTAAATTTTTGTAAAATATACTGAAACACTATTGAACAAACTTTGATGAGTGTAATTGGTTGTCACTCAAATAAAAATGATACTCCCTTAGAACTTTTCTATCATCCTCAAAGCTATCATCTGCATGTCTATAAACAATATGGACAAACATAGCTACTTGCACTGAATTATAATACTATGATTGAATTTCCTCTTGCGGAGCTAGAGTATAATTTTTTGCAAAATCAACCACTGAAAGTATAGTACCAATTGGAAATGTGTTTCTACATGCGCTAAAATAGCCATCAAGCCATCGAGCATGTTGAGAGTGCATGATATATTTTGGTACTATCTTATTCTTAAATTCACTCATGAATGCATGCACACTAACTTTTTATGTAACTAAATCACAACGCTTTCCTATTTTTCCATCTTTTAAAGAATAGTGAACATTCTTAAATCTTTTAACTTCTACTAATTGTTGTCCAAAATCATTATCAACACTTTCATGCATACAAATTCCTAAGAATGAAAGGTTTCCATAGTCAATGCATTGTCTAAAAATACAAGAACTTAAATAAAACAATTTACCATTAGATCTTTCACAAAAAAGACTTGAAATAAACTCCCTTATTGCTTCAAGTGGCATATTAATACCGCATTCTTGTATAATCATGTTATTATGCAAGGTACAACATATATATCGAAAAACATCATAAAAATAACGAAATTGAACATGCATTTTACAACAAAAAGATATTCGTTGCTTATTAATTTTTACATACCACTATTTACATTTTTCAAAAGACCTTTGAGTTATTTTAATATTATCAGGTAACACTAAATCACCACAAATTTTCTATAAAATTTAGTTTGTGTTGTATCTAATAGGTGTTTTGGGTGTGGATCACGAACTTTGGACCCCACCTTTAATTTTAAAACATCTCTAGCATTAGATGAAACCCTAGTATTATCATGCCAATATTTTTCAATCAAAGATTTAATTTCAACATTCAATTTCATATCAGACCTCAGGAGTTGACCACTGAAACTCCAACATTGGTTGATAGGATAATTTTGTATAGTTTCTCTTCTTTTTGCCGCTCTTAGCAATGTTTTAGGATGTATTTTTAAAACTTCACTAATATTTCTTACCATTCTTTTATTCAAAGTTGCTTTATTAACTATAGCAGTTGTTATAGCTCTTCTTGTTGCATTTTTATCTTTAGATCGACTATTTTTTCAATTGATTGAATGGCACTAGCAACAATACACATAGCATGTTTTAATGATTGATCTTTTCTTTTTGGTTTAACAAAAAATCCTAACCTTTTCATTATTTTCCTCATTTTTTGCATTCTCATCAATTGCATCATTAGTTGACATTGAATTGGAATTTTTTTACGATAAAAGAATTCGTTGTATATTTTATTTGCATGTGTTCTTATTTTCCTCCAAGAAATTTGACCAGGAAGATTATAAAAAATACCACTTTCAATTTTAAAAAAAGTATTTTCATTGAATTCAACATCACATTCTAGATTTTCATCTTCATCTTCATCTTCATCTTCATTTTCATTTTCATTTTCAACTTCAAAACAATTTACATTTTCATCTTCATTTTCATCAACAAAACGGTTTTCATGTTCATTTACATCAACAAAATGGTTTATCTTTTCATTTTCAATAAAAGGATTATTCTCAATTTAATTTTCAACAAAAGGATCATTCTCATTTTCATTTTCAACAAATTCTATAAAAGTTTCATCTCTCTGAATATTATCAATGTCAACATCGTTAAGTCCAACATCTTGTAAAATTTCTACATACGAATTTACCATTTCACTAACATGTGGATTTGAAGACGTACCTGGATTTGTGCATATTGAAACATTATCCATAGCATTGAAAGAGGGATTTGAAGACATAGTAGGACTTTCTTGTATAATCATATTCTTCTCCAAATTGACTTCTTGCAAATTCGCTTCATCTACAACCATGGTCTCCTCTATGTTTTCATCTTCAATAGTTGTGGAATTGGATGCTCCCCCATCATTCATTGATTTAATTCTCATTCTTCTTTCTCTTTGTCTTTGTCTCTCCTTCTCTTTGTTTGCTTCAATTTCTTCAGGAGTTAATGTCTTCCTCCTCTTATTACAAGCTTTATTTCCCATGATTATAAAATTATCAAGCACAAATGAATGTAAATAGTGAAATTCTTCAAAAAATTCAATTCAAATTGGAAGTTCAAGACCTATAAGGACTAAATTATTCCTCTTTTGTTCCTCAAAACAAGTAGAAAACTAGCACAATTCCACTTTAAAACTAATTTCTTCATGCCTCCTTTGAAAACTTCAATTCATATTGCAAGTTGAAGACCTTTTGTTCTTTCTTTGAAAAAATGGGATCTCTCCTTTGAAAAAATTAATCAAAAAAGAAAGTCACCACTTGTAAAATAAATGCTTGATGAAAAATAGACCAATTTTACTACTCTTGGTTGTACATGTGAAGTTGCAAACTTCACAGTAAAATTTGACAGTAAATTTAAATAACATAGTTAAAAGGAAACGAGATCCCGTTCTATAATCGGGATCCCGTTCCCAATATTTATTTTTGGGACCACTGGCAGGGGAACATGATCCCATTTTATAAACAAGATCTCATTCCTCTGCCAATGGTCACCATATTAAATATTGGGAAACGAGACCCCGATTGTAGAATGGAATCCCATTTTAAAAAAAACGGGATCCTGTTCTACAATCAAGATCCCGTTTTTTTAAATTTGAATTTTTTTTGCCTTGTGGTCAGGTTTTTGCCTCGGATTTTGGTTCAGGAAAAGCATTGGGAGTCTGAACCTATGCCTTCAACCTGGTTTGACCTACAAGTTGAAGGTTCTAACAATGTTATAGAAAAAAATCGAGTTTGGACATATGGCTGACGATTTTTTTTGCATAATTTTTTGACGAAATTAAAACCCATTTTAGATGAGACAATGCAGATTTCAAATATGTAATATTTTTTATAATTGGATTATTTTTTATATTTTTCAATTAATTTCCAATGAAACTGGTCCATAAACTTTAAATATCAATGTTTTTTACTATTTTAATAACTTTTGATCAACATAACATTTTGATGAACAGATTGCACAAAAACAAACTTTAGACAATTTGTTTCAAATTTTTTAAAAAAAATTGCAAAAAATGATAACTTTAGGTCATCTTATGCGTGTCGTACACGACGATTTTTCAAAATGATAAATATGCCTGATAAAAAATTAACAAAAAATAAATATTCAATAAAAAATTACAAACAAATATCCAAAACAAGCTTCAGTGAGTCACAAGTCTTTTCCCAAAAGGATTTAGAAAAATATAATAATTTAGGTCAAAAAATGGATGTTGTACACATGCATGGTATGGTAAAAAAAAAGACTTTTAAATAGTGGTTTTTAAAAACGCCTATTGAAACCTAATTTTTACAATCTAGGTATTGAAATAAATTACATATTTGGAAACTAGACTCCGAGATGTACATTTTATGATCATCGAATTTTTTGAAGATTTCATCTCTAAGTGCTTCAAATTTTAAGGTCAAATGTGTCAAACTCTAAAAATCAGGGAAAACACTTCCACTTTTTGGCCAAAAAGTGGACTCAACTTCTTGCCAGCACCCTCTTCCTACTTGTGTAACTCAATATTATGAATATATGTTAAATATTTTGTGAAGTCAAATCTAATAAATTTATGGTGTTATATTAAGTTTAGGTTGCATATGAACTATGTAAATTTTATGTACCAATGAGCTACTACAAAAAATACCTAGTGACAAGTCCTCACATCCATCTAATAAATTGGCCATCATTGAGGCAACAAAAGAAAGTACAAGATGAATATAATCCATATCAATAACAAGAGGAAACATCTTAGAATAGTCAATACATTTAACTAGTGAAAATACCTTAGCCACAAGATGTGCCTTATACTTGCTAATGGATCAATTTACTAATATTTGGTTCTATAGAACCACATAAAATTAACCTTTCTTCCCTTGAGAAGAGGTACATGATCGAATGTATAATTTTTTACCAAAAATGAAACTCCTTTACCATAATGTTGTCTCATTCTATAATACTTGTGATATTTGGAAACCTATAAGGATCATCTAAAAGAAGATGAATCAAAATTTTGATACCTATTATTTGTGAAAATGTGTAGCAATAATATGTAGGATCAACAACCAAAGGTCTAGCCTCCATAAAAGTAGTGTTGACCTTGTAGGTAAAATGTGTATTAAGAGGTGGGGCATCAAGGGTATCATCTTTATCATTGTCAAGAATAAAACAATCCTCAAGATAGGAAGAATTAATAGTATGTGTGAGAGAAGTAGGTGATAGTGTATCCATCTATGTGAAGTTCTCATCAAACTAGGCATATTATTTAAATAAGACATATTGAGTAATAGGATCAAATAACCTACATGTCTTTACATACTCACAATAGCCAACAAAAACCAAAGATTTACTCTTCCTCTCATAACCTTAAACACTAACCATACATTATATATGCCTAAGTCTCCCTACCAAATACTCTAAATGAATTTATTTTAATCTTGACATAGGTCCAAGCCTATTTGAGAGTCATATTTTGCACTATATTGTAAGGCATATGGTTCTACATATGGTTTGCACAATTCAATACTATAATCCAAAAAATGGGTGCCATGTTATTGGAATAAATCATGTCTTTGGCCATTTCCCATAAATATGTGCTCTTTCATTCAATCACACCATTTTTTGAGGAGGATAAGGAATTATGTATCGATGTTGAATACCATGCTCACTGTAGGATAAATTGAAATTATTTTTTTACATAATCCCCTTATTACCCATGCATACCTTCCTAATAAAATTACCAAATTCTTCTCCAAAAATTCTTTGAAGGTTCGAAAAGTAGTGATGACCTAGCTCTTATACTTAATAAAGTACACCTATGTGTAGTGTGTGAACTCATTTATAGAGGTGATAAAATCCTTGGACCTATCAAATATGGATTCAAGAATGTCATACGATTCGTATGAATGAAAATAAGAGGTTCCTTGGCATGAGAGGCATTACCCTTAGGGAAAGGGTCTCGATAATATTTTGATGAAGGGAACTTTCCCTCAAACACGGTCTTACACAAAAAATAAATCTTCAATGACAAAGAAGGATGCAACTTTATTATTCTTATATCAAATCAACTATAAAAAATTCAATACAAATTATCAGGATAATAAGACCTTTGTTACAAAAATATGGGTTGCAAAATATGTAAGAAAACTAGACATGCAATTCTGAGAATGGTAATAATGACCATCAAATAAACAACCTTCACCCTATGCTGAAAAGCAAAAAATTCACCTATCTTCTCATCTAGAATGAACTTCTTTCCATTTGTGACAAATTTATATATTTTTTGCACTTGCCAATGAATTGTGACTCCCATTTTTGTGTCATATGAATCCAAATGTTATTTTTCTCAGCCTAAGAAAATTTCCCCAAATTTTTGTACAACTTATGGGAGCTATAACTTTTCACTCTATTACCTAATTGAGCCCATTTTTTTAAATTGAAGTACTTGGAGAGCTCTACAATGCCAAAAATTTGAAAAATGGATTTTAGCCATGTTCAATCCTAGAAAAGGTTATTTAAGGCCTCATATCTTAATCTAGCATGTGCAGTTTACAGAACCTAAGCTTTGGGGAATTTCAAGTTCCAATGCTTTCATATGAAATCTTACTAAAAATAGAAATTCACTATTTTTAGCCCTTATTTACCAAACCAAAATATAAATAAATAAAATTAATTTTGTTTTGGTCATGCAAGAGTTTTCTTACACCGTGGATGCTGATAGGAATTGTTAAAAAAATTTGTGGTTCTATGTCTTGTTTGAAATTTTTTGAGCGTTCTGGTAGTCATTTGCTAGCTAGGGTTTGCTAAAAGTTTGTATGTAGGGTTCCCTTAAAATTTAAAACATTTATTTAACCCTAATAATCTTGTGCCATAAATTTTCTTTCTATTCGCCCATTGACTAATTGTTGCTAGTACCCAGTCATATAAGTTATATATTAAATCCATTGAAGTCATTTATTTACTGGCCCCTTATTCCTAGTTCATCTAGTCACATGGGCTTTTAAATATTCATTAAAATCCTTTCCTGTGTGTCATTGAAATGTTTTATCATAGTCTTAAGTCCTAAATCCTAGGTCAATTATGTCTTTTTCTACCGTCAACCTAGAAATGGCCCCTCTTCAAGTCATAACTTAGCGCACATGCTTAAAAATGCCTTAAGTAACCCATCAGAAGGGCCCCATGCCGCTAGGTGTTCACTTTTCATTAGTTTTTCCAACCCATGATGAATATTTTATTCTTTAAAAATTATTCGCGAAACTGTGAAAGATCACAACGTGTCCAGTCTTTGCAAAGGTTTATGCTGGGCCCAAGACCCTAAGGTTGTCAAGGTGTCAGGTGGCACAATCTAGACCATTCCCCACCATTCCATGGGGAACCATTTGTGAAGACTTGTGTTGATTGTAGAAATGTGGGATGCTGCCACATAGCGAACTTTCAATCGTTTAATGAAGAGGTTAAATGGTGCACATCTTGGACATGTGGCATGATCTAGGAGGCTTTTCGCTATTCCATGAGCCTTGATATGTCAATCCAGTGCATAGCCATGAAAATGTGGAGAGGTGAAACATGGACTCTACCGACAAGTTTATAGACAGTGGGGCCATTGGTGACTTGTAAAGTTTCATCTACATAGAAAGAGATGATTGGTCTACCCTTTTTTTAAATCCGGTCAATCTTTTCAAAATTTCTTAACTTCATTTGAGTCGTCCAATCAAGTTGATCAATTAGAAATAAACAACTAAAATTAAAAATATCAGAATGGGTAGTTGCAAGCATTCTAGCTTGTGCAAACTAAAAATTAATGGGGGACAAGATGCCATAGCCCTGAAATTGAATCCTTTTTTCCATAAAAGTTTTCTTTAATGCATAATTTCAAATCATTAAATCATTCAAAGCACAAAGAGATCAAGTTAGGTGAATTTGCAAGCTCCTAGGATCCAAAATTAGGGTTTTCTCATCTGCAAAACTATAAGTTCATTCCTACTTAATACTTGCTCAATTCCTTGCAAAATTTTCTATATTTGCTGGCTGTCGAGTTTGAATTGTGTTCTAGGGTTGTTTTAAGCTTTGAAATATACTTCTTACATATAAATTATTTGAATTTTCCTTAGTTTCATTTGCAGTTGTGTTGAAACCCTAGAACAACCTGTAAAACCCTAGTTTTCTCTTACAAATATTAGCAAAATATCTCCTCCCAAATCACAACCATCCACCTGAACCCCAAAATGAGCCTTTCATGATGATATATTTGCTCAATTACTCACTTCCACAAATCTTAAAATCAAGGTGAAAGGCCCTAAGGCAAACAAAGGTTTTATTGATAGTACTATGGAATCAAAGATGTTAAATTGACTTTGTCGGGAGGGGAATTATTCAAATAGTGGCATGGAAAATGAAATGCCCTAGTTCCTACTTGCAATATTTGGTGGCTCAACCTATGGAAGCTAGTTGTCCCCAACATTTTCCCTAATGTTAATTTCTTGAAAGTCATGGCAGAAATCATGATGACACATAGGATCATAAGAACTTCAATGGGTGATATTTTGGTTAAATTGGATAAGGAATCAATTGCAAAGGTATTTCAACTCAACCCCTTTGCAATAAAACCTACTGACCTGGTAGACTTCAAGAAATAATATGAAAAAAATAGGAGCACGTATAGAGCCTTATTGTTGGCAAGATTCATGGTAAGGGATCCACACCGAAAGACTATTAGGATATCACCCATTAAGTAGGAACCTTTTCAAGTAGAAATTTTTGAATGGTTATTTTCAAATACCTATCATTCATTGTGTTAGGTATTAGGGTTTGCACCACTAGAGAAGATGCCAGTTGCATTCATGTTTATGGCAATTGATATTTAGAACTTAATGGTGAATGATGAATTTAATTTTGCATCCTACATATTAGATGCCATCCACAAGGGATTGGATAGAATTAAGAAAGGAGAAATGGGAGTGAAATTTTGATGGTATTCACTCTTATACCACATGTTCCTATTTAGGGGAGGAATTTGGTCCTGAAATGCAACCCAAGCTTAAGGATGGAAATGGTGATGAAATCCTAGTCCAAATGTGGACACACTTGTTGGATAGGCATTGCCAATATTCAAGTTATGTTACTTTAAAAAATCTCTATGCTTTGAAGATTATGTACTATTTAAAAGGTCAAATATTAAGAATCCTAATAGAGCTACATGATTTCTTAAGGCCAATAGAGAAAAGACTCGAGTTAGGTATTGGCCACGATTGGGGATATATTAAATCTCATTTTAATTGTACTTTATTAAGAGTATATGGTTTCCCTTTATCACCACATGTTTTAACAAGGTGTGTGCCATTGAGAACTAGATTTTTAGAGGAAATGTGGTAGTTATCTCATGTAGAGGAAGCCCACTTGGCCAGTCAAAGAAAGGGCTCATACTTTCCATAACTCATTGTTTTCTTTGACTTTTATATGAACAAGGATGGGTGGAAGTAGATTCTTGATCATCTTAAGCCTTATAGGATGAGGCCATCAAGGGCTAGAAACTTTTATCTTAAAGGATTTGTTAATGAACCGAGAATTAAGATAAATAGGACAAAGTTCTATCATGGTATAGATTACAAAAAGATGTAATAAGAAACTGCCTTGATGAAAAAGAGGCATAAAATAGAAAGGATAAGTGGACAACCTTTAAGAAATTTGAGGATGAAAAGAAGAGGAGGAATCCCTCATTCAAGGGAACACTTGTGGATGTTAATGATTTGGTCTTAATGATTCAAGCTATATTGTAGAACTTTGATAAAGTTGTAGGAGAAGCATCTAAGGCCTAGGAACAAGATAAAGGAAAAGCTCCTACATTGGAAGAGAGCCCAACATATTAGCCTCTAAAAAGGCCTTATGTATTTAAAAGGAGGCCTAAAGCAATTGCATTGAAGGAAAAAACAAGAGATTCTCCTTCTTCATTTGTTGAATATAGAGCTTCATCACCAGTAAGACTGAACCCTCCCTCTCCTCCATAAAATATAATTGAATTAGACTCACCACCAAGGGAGTCTTCACCAAAAAGGAGGAGAGTTGAAGAGGAAAATATTGTTGACTATCCTCTTTACCCATATGATGAATAATTTATTGTAACTAGAGATGAAATAATGCAAGAAATGTCATCTCCTAAAAGAGATGATGATCTTCCAATTCTAATTAGAAGGGTCATTTAAGAAATAATTGGAGGAAGAGACAACACTGATGATATAAGGGAAGAGGCTTGCACAAAGTTCGTGGATGATGACACCTTTGTCAAAAGTAATGTTTTCAAGGAATTTGTGTGGAGGTGTAGGAGAGATGAATATGAAAGAAGGATACATGAGAAAATGGTTAAGTTTCCAGATCAATCAAGACAAGAGATATATGATAGATTGATGCTTCAAATGAAAGTAGAAAGAAAGGAGATGACCCCATATAAAGGAAGAAAATTAGTCAGGGAAAGTGGCATCCTCCTACTACTTCAATGGGACATAGCATCAACTATTGCCCTAGATACAGTAAAGATGTATAATTCACAAGTTTTCTCATTTGAGGATGAAGCACTGGCTACATTATCTGGGTTTGCATTCAACCCCAAGTGGGATACATTGGCTATTTGGTCCCTTGCCCCAAATAAAAATAAACAAATTGTTGTTGAGGTAGTTGGAGACCTAAGGGGAGGCCCGATAATTAAAAGAGTATTAGATACTTCTACAATGAAAGTAACCACATTAGCTATAAATGTTTCCCATTTATAGTAAGACAAGAATTGAATCCCCACAAGAAAAATTATGATCAGGCCCTCAAAAGATACCAAGATTTATTGAATGAGTATAATAAAGACAAGGTGAAGATTGCTCAATTGAAGCTACATGTAGAGATGTTGCATACACAATATCCACAAGTGCAAGAGAAACAAGTAGCTTCAGCACCTTCTCCATCACCTCCATCAAAAGAAATAATTGTATGGCAACATAGGCCTAAAGAACCAAGTACTTCTATTGCACCACCTCCTACAACCAATAATAACAATATGCACATAATTTCTACTATATTGGGTCATTTGATGGAAAATATTTTGAAGAAAATAAATAATAGGAATAGTAATTATTCTTTAATGGTGGTAGGCATTGACATATTCATAAAGGATAAGACATAGTAAATTCCTCTAATTTGCAGACATGGGTACCAAGATTGAGTTCATTGATTGGCATGATCAATGGATCTTCAAATGATCCAAATATGCTGAAACAAGTTGCTCCCACATATCAGATATTCAAATAATCTAGTGAATATTAGGGGATGGTAAACCCCATGGAAGATAAGATAAAAGAATTGATAAAAAAGAGTTTTTTGACAACAATTTAGTCATATTACCTGATATTATGGATGTTGATGGAAAATTCAACTTGTATGAAGATTGGAGGGTACAATTGAAGAATATTACAACATCCTTAGCTTCTATAATTTGTGAAAAGCATCCAATTGATACATAATTCATGAAGAGTTTCCCATATAAGATATGTGATACAAATAGTTTCCTTGAAGAGTTTGATAAGGAGGCAGATTCAATTGTCAAAAAGTATGGCACATATAGAAATAAATTAGATGAGTTTTTGGCCTTCAATTGGCCTAAAGAGGAAGAATATGCTTGTTGGGACAAGAAATATAATCAACTTCTAGAATTTAACCTTTTTAGATGATGTGGATTCAAATTTTTTGTCTTATGTGCACAATTAGTATCAATGAAGTTCTACAACAACTCAAATAGGAGTTTTTGTCTTCTTGTGGACTAGTCTTTTTGTCTTATCTACCAATTCATCTTCCTAGCCCTTCACCAACAAGGAATGAGAGAAAGAAGTGGAAAATAAAGTAGAACTGACAACGTCAAGCTTATTTGGAGAAATATTGTACTTTAAACAAAGGATAACAACTTTTGTCCTTTTAGAATATTCTCTCCATGGGCAGTTGTGCTCATATTTTGTAATGTAACTAATTGTCAAATGAAAATGTGACATGTGTACTTGGCCTAAAGCTTGTATTACTCCCGTGTTCTTACAAGGATTTTGAGGTATAATTGGTTAGAATTTTTTGAGTGCAATAGTGTAAGGAATTTTTGTAAAGCTCTGTGATGTTTGGGTAAAATATTGTCAAGCTCTGTGATGTTTGGGTAAAATATTGTCAAGCAAGCTTCAATTACATTTGTTATAACTCCATGCCCTAGGTTAAGAAATCATTCTTTTGAATTTGTGTCTGATTACAACTCCAAGGTCACACATATAAAGAACACCTAAAATGTTTAAATTTAGTTGAATTAATATGTTAATTTGAAGTTATTTCTTGTTCTCTTAATTTGAATTGTCAAAATGCTTAAAGGGTATTGCTAGATCCTTAAATTTTCATATTCATCAAGCAAATCTATAGAGAAAAAATATTATAATTATAGTGTTTAGGATAATTTGGCATAGGAGATATTAATAAAATTGTAAGGGACTACCCTCTCGGGTTTTGTAGAGCCCAAAGTGTAGAGGGAAAGTTAATCCAAAATTTTACCTATTCATTTTCCAATCCCTCCAAATAATTGATCATTGGAAATGACAAATTCCATAGATTATTTATGAGATTTGATTGGGAATTAAAAAAATAACAGATGCTCCTACTTTAGATACTCAAAGTGATTTAAGAGGTGACCTTGTCACATCTCAAGTGTTTTGAGGAAAACCAAGATGCTCAACTTCTTCCTTGGATAGCCATAAAAATATTAATCAAGCCTTCCTTTCCACTTAAGAAAGTATTTTTCATATTACATGTTTTGTTTACTTCTTCCTATAGGCTTTGTCTACAACACCCCTTCTTCTCTAGAGGGGTTTTCCTTTCCAAGGCATTATTAGAAATAATGCCTTCTTTTCATCATTGATATGGTTTTGTACCCAAGTTCAAGATTTTGCATGGACTAGGGCCACTTGTCAAGCACACGTAGTTGCAATAAATTCTAGGGATATTATTCAAGGTATAGTGTATTGAGGAACCATGTGGTAGCTCTGTGTACCAACTTAGAGGAATGAAGAATGTTTTCATTTCTTCGAGTGCTCACCCTCTCGTGAGACAAGTGTCAAATCAGTGCAACCTAAAGGAACTTTTGAGTATCACAAAAAAAAAATGATGCATGGTTGGTCGGGACTCTTGGCATGTCCATTGCAAACAAAAGGCAAGGTTGATGGGCATGTGAGTACAAAATCTTTTTAGTTGTGGCAGTTCCCATCTCATAGTGGGTGGATTTTCATATTTAAGCCTTGTGTGACATTGTTGGGGGGACTTCTTCTCTATTTATTTTTAATGAATTACGACTAAACTCATAAGGAATTTATTATTTTTTTTAATACACAAAACTTAGTATGTTATTTTTGCTAGAACAATAGAAATTGAATATATAAGAATTGTGCCATGTTTTCCTTTAATGTGTATTTAGCTCTTTTTATTTACTTAAATGCATATTTTGTATCCATCCAAGTTTTTATAGTCATAATTCATTCCCTTCAAATTTTAGAATTTCAATTACCTTAATGAATGCAATGTTTTAAATCATTTTTAATACTCTTTCAAACTTCTGTAGAATCTAATTTAATTGATATTTTATCATGCTATATCAGGTTTGAAATGTTGTAAAATCTTTGTGTATCACATTCGAATAGTTCATTTTATGAATTGCTTTACTTTCCTTCTCCCCTTTCTTCCCCATGTTAACACAATGAAGAGTTGGCTTCTAAAATCTCGAAGGTCATTTTGTAGAGTGCATTTGAGTCCCTATTTGTAAAACTTCCCATAAACTATATCTCATGAGTGTAAGCTTTAGAGATCAATTTATTTTTCTAGCATGCCTAGTGGGATCAAAATATATTTAGCTAGTGAAGAAGTAGGTTTTGAGCCATAGACCCATCACTAGATCATTGATAGTGTGTAATCCTAGGTCATTCTTACATCCCTTGGTGACTCTTGGATGACAAAGAGCTACAAGAAGCAGAGCAATACACACACCAATTCAAGCTCAAGCACAATAGGTGCAAGCTCCTATGGTTGCTTGAAACTTTGTAGCATGGAATAGTGGTAGCCCGCTTGTTTCTCCAACCCCTCTAGCAGTGTGGGACCCCATTCCCATTAATGCTCTAAAAGAACTCCCCAATTTCATGAGAGAAGATGTTAAGACACCTGTGGAATCTCAAAGATGTTGCAGATGTGTGCATAGTGCATCATATGACACAAAATAATGTTACCTTGAGGCTACTCACTACTTCCTTCAAAGGGAAGGAACTAGATTGGTATAGATCCTTAGCCCCTGATTTAATATCTACATGGGATCAACTCAAATATAAATTTATTTAAATATTTTCAAAGAAGGGTGACTGGTCAAGTCTTTACACCAATAATTGAAAACCATCAAAATGACTCCTTAGGAAGCCATCATAGATTTCAACACTAGGTTTCACTAAACCTAGCAAAGGATCCCCTTAACAGCTAGACCCTCGACGGATATGGCTATTTTTTTCTACTTGAAGGAATTTAACTCGGATATAGTTGTAATGATTCAGTCATTAGGAGGGAAGAATCTTCTAAATTCATATGAATTGGTTGTTAGAGCTGAGAACAATCTTATAGAATCTAGAAAACTCCCTCCTCGGCCACCTATGCTATTTTTCCTTGAGATACCATTTCCATCACCTGAAGATGCTCCCAACATATCAACCAGACCTCTTTCAATGTATGTGTATCCTAATGCACACACTAATGTAGCTACTCTTGCATTCTTGGCTATAAAAGTGAGTGACATGAAGAATTTATTGTGGACCTTCTCAAATGAGATACTCAACCTCAAAAGGTAGCAAGTTGCATAGCCTAAGCCCCTTACCAAAATAATCAGGGCAATAAACCTCCCTTCTAGCATAAGTAATACCAAGGAGGGATGTGAGAAAATAATCAATCCCAACCTTTAAATTAGATAGTTTGAGTCCCACTACGCTTCAAACTATAATGCCAAATTATAATAGAGAAATAATAGCTGGTCAAAATAATCTAGTGGATGACTCAAATGCATGGTGTTTCCCATGCAATGATGCACATATGCCCTAGAATCACCTTATGGGAAATGTCCAATAGATGATATCAGAACCATGAAATCAAGGAACCAAGAGTGATTCAAGTGAAAACCCTTATTAGTCCCTAAGAGGAAAATATCATCCTAATGGTGCAGATGCAGTACATGTCCCTCGAATACGAAGGAGAAATTTCTTCTAACCACACTTTATTTTCTTGGATGGAGGGAGATGACACAATGTTCACTAATGATGCATAAACGTCCAAAGCCCCTCAAGTTTAGTTAGATTATTACACCTGTTTTGATTGAAGGTTGATCAAAGAGCATGTACCTATTGCATCACAACCCAAGCTAATTCCTGAAAAGGTTCTAGAACTAACAGTAGTAGCTCTGGTACTCCAAAAGAAGAGTGAGGTAATAGAGAACAAAGCAAAGGAGGCAAAAGCCCAAATATTTGGACCAATCAATGTGGTCTAATAATTGAAGAAATCCCTAGCCCATGTATCTTTATGGGACATTTTAGCTATCCCCGAACAAAAATACTTGTTGTCGGATGCTCTAGAAGAAGATAAAATTTCATCATAGGTTAATGCAGCCCTAGAACACAATCAAAAGAAACCTAAAAGGCTATTTCAAGAGTCTCAAGCTTTGGGAGCCATGAAATTTATAAAAAAAATAGAAAAGGTGGTGAAGGAAGAGGTAAGTAAGATAAAACCTACCCCATTTTTCATAACCCTCATTGTAGGGGATAAGATACTACATAATTTTATGATTGACTTTGGTTCTAGCACCACAATCATGCCCAAATTGGTTGCAAATTCTTCAAAATTAGAATATGAACCCCTTGATAGAGGAATAATACAATTAGATGGAAAGAGAGTTTAGGATATAGGTCTAATCAAAATCATCCTTTTGACCTTGTATTCATTTCTTAGCATTACAATAACTCAAGAGGTGGTAGTGATTGATATTCCTCCCATTTTTGGGTTGTCTTTGTAGAGAGTTTACTGCTAAAATTGGAGGATATTTGTCTTTGGATTGGTCTCATTTATTCTTGTGAACCAAACATGGAGCTAAAATGAAGGTACTACCATAACCCTTATGCTTAGAGCATATAGAGTATGATGTTGTGATGAAATTTGAGGCTACACATACACCCTTTTTAAGGAATGAAATGTATTATGTAGAGATGTTAGAAGATGAAGAGACTACTAGAGATAGAAGCCCCAATGGAGAGGTATTGATAAATGAATTCATGAGTGACCCCTTCAGAAATTATGATGCTATCGAACTTGGAACATATGTGATTTACGATGAATATCAAGTCATCCCAAAGGTGATTAAGAAGCAAGATGTCTAACATGAGAACTTAAATGATGAATCAAGCCTATGGACTCTACATTTTGATGGTGCAAGATGTAGGGAAAGTTTACGAGTGGGTATTCACCTACTATCCTCTATTGGAGAAGAGACCCTCAAGTCCTTCCATTTTCAATTCCCTTACACAAATAATGAAGCCAAGTATGAGGGCTTATTCCATGGTTTGAGTCTTGTAGAGTGCGTGAGAATCAAAAGGCTTAAGGTCTCTAGAGATTCAAAGTTAGTGATCAAATTATTTTGAGGAACATTAGTCGTGAAAAATACATGGATGTGATCTTATCGCCATAAAGTGTGGGAAATAATTGAAGGATTTAAAGCCTTCAATATCTAAGTGATTCCAAGATCTCAAAATATTGCAGATGATAGAATGGCCATAGTTGATTCTTAGCTCAACATAGTGACAAACTTGATATTGAACAAGCATGCAGTCTGGGTGATTAAAAGACGTGATTTTCTTGATAATGATCAAAATTGGAAATTCTTTAAGAGTGATGCTAACATTTCCACGTTTATTCAAAATTCTAGTGAGTTTACAGAATAATTGTAGCCTAAAATTGAAGAGGATTATGAAGATTAGATTATCCATCTCAGAAACAATAAGCTTCCAAAGGGTTTAATCACTCTAGAGAATCATTTTGATTATAATGACACCAAAAATGACAAAATAAAGTCTATTTCCAAAAAAGGTGATTACCCCGAATCTGGATGTCAATGATTGTAGGAAATTGAAAGTTGGGAAAAATGTTCCTCAAAGGGACATAGAAAGCTTGATATCCTTCCACAATGAGTATGACAAGGTCATGGAATGGACCTATGATGACTTAATAGGTTATGACCCTAGTGTGTTCTTACACACTATAGATTTGGTTGAGGGAGCTAAGCCAATCCACTAGAAGTAGAGGCTAATCAATACAAAGATAAAGTCCCTTTGGCCCAAGAATTGAAAAAGATTATAGAATCTAAGATTATATCTAATTAAGTACTCTACCTGGGTATTCAATTTAGTTCCTATCTGAAAGAAGAATGGAGACATTTGTCTTTGTGTGGATTTTAGAGATTTAAATAGAGCATCTTTAAAATATCACTATCCTCTCCCTTCTATGGATTAGATTCTTTAAATGGTGACTGGATTAGATATGTTCTCTTTACTAGATGGTTTCTCTAGATACAATCAAGTAAGGGTAAAAGAAGAAGATCAACATAAAACTACATTTACCACTAAGTGGGGAACATTTGCAAATGCAAAGATTCCTTTTAGCTTTTCAAATGCAGGGGCCACCTTTCAATGTACAATGGATGTTGCTTTTAAGGATTTTATCAATCTAATCATCCTTATATATCTGGATGACTTGAAATTATTCTCCAAGTCTAAGGAGGATCATTTTGATCATTTGGAGAAGGTTTTCCAGAAGTGCCAAGATTGTGGGGTGTCTCTAAACCCCAAGAAATGTGTTTTCAGAGTTCTACATGGAAAGTTGCTTCAATACACAATTTCTAAGGAAGGAATTTACATAGACCCTGAAAGGGTGAAAGCTATCAATGAATTGTCCCTACTAGTAAATAAGAAAGGATTCCACTCTTTCTTAGGAAAAATCAATTTCATCAGCAAATTTATCTTTGACTTTGTTGGGTTGGTAAGGCCTATTACTCTTATGCTAAAAAATGACTTGGTTTTCAAATGGACCCTAAAGGGTTGAGCTACATTTAAAAAAATAAAAGAAGTAATTTTTTCTGCCCCAGTGTTGGTTAACCTTGACACTTTAAAATACTTCATGTATGTTTATGGTGGAAAATATAGCATCACAACAATGCTTACACAAAGGGATGAAAAAGAAAAAGGAGAGCATCTGATTGCTTTCTATTGAAGAACCCTGCGAGGGTATGAGACGAGATATAATTTTGTTGAAAAATAGGCATTCACCATTGTAAACGGTCTCAAAAAATTTAGACACCTGGTGTCGAGGAGCAAGATAATGGTTTATGTGGCTCATTCCAATGTGCAAGAGTACATTGTGGAAGGGGAGATCACTGACAAAAGATAAAATTGAATCACAAAAATCCTAGAGTATGATATTAATGTTCATCCAACAAAAGTAATCAGAGGAAAAGGACTTTGTAAGTATTTGGAAAATGAAATCAAGCCTCAAGTCGAAGAAGAATTTGTCAAAGAAGTTCTAGTCATTCAAATTGAGTCAAAAGGGTCTTGGGTTTTAGATAGAATTTGATTTATAGAGACCAATAAATATCCATAAGGCTTCCCATCTCACAAAAGGAGATTCTATAGGTTGCAAAATGATGGATGTGCATTAATTTAAGGGGTAATTTTCAAAATAAACTTCGATGGAGTACTCTAGTGTATAGATGGGCACCAAGCTAACAAAATTTTGCATGAGTTTCACAATAGTTTGATGGGAGGTCATTTCTCTATGAATACAACAACCATGAAGATAATACGCTTGAGATACTATTGGTCAACCCTATTTGTAGATTGTCATAGCCTGGTAAGGAAATGTCAACAATGCTAATTCTATGTCGGCAAGAAGAAGAATTATGTTATGCCTCTCAGCTCAATAGTGATGAATGAACCTTTTGATCAATGGGGTTTAAATTTCATTGGAATGTTCAATCTGATGTCAAGTGGTGAATGTAAAGACCCAAACTATTAACCCAAAAATTACCACTAGTCTATTTTTCTTGATTATTATCTTATTATGTGTTCATTTACTTGTATAATTAGGTACTTCCATCCATATGGGATAGGCATCCATCCATTCGAGATAGGAATCCAACCATACAGGCTAGGAATTTTTCCATACAAGATAATAATTTATCTATCCATCCAGGATATGTATCCATCCATCAAATAGGATGGGAATCCAACATCTATCCATTAAACATGATAGGTAAAGTTCTCTATCTAGAGAATTAGAATCATCGGGACCATCCGAGTCTTGAGTCACTCACAAAAGACTACACTCCCATTGGAAGTGCACTAAGGTAATCATCTTTAAGAGTATGTAAAAATAAATATGTAGTTTGATTCCTGCATCCAAATTCAGCCTAAGGCCTCGAGGAGTGAAGTGAATCCATTCAGGATTCCTTTAAAGTATAAAAAGAATATATTGTATCTTATCTTTATGTTAGATATTTTTATCCCTTTTTGACCAAAAAATTCTCTTGAATTATTAAATTATGTTTTAATTTATCATTATCATAAACTTTTCCTAAGCCCCATCCCCGAACACCTGAGGTACTGGGAGCATCCTTTGTTTCCTAGACTACCTACATACCCTGCTTCCAAATGGGATCAAGGTGTAAAATATGTAGTTTTTTTTTCTAACCTAAGTTTGATGTGAACTGTTATGTGGGTACATAGCCCTTTCTAGGGCCCCTTTTCCCTAGATAGTTCCTCTATGAATTCTACCCACAAAGGGAAGCAATAAAAATAAGTAAATAGTCTCCATGATTATTACTTGTTTCCTAAACATCTAAAACCTAGTTCCTAAAATATTGTTTCCCTTGAAACCATTTGAGATACAATTATCTTTTATTTAACATAACAATATTAAATAAATTCCATCGAATCCTATAATGGTGTTTACTAGGTTTGGACTAGCAGATTTTCATTCATTTGAAATTATCTTTTTAGATTATCGATCCAAGAGAGATTACCCACCTCTTGGATTTTAATATCACCAATGTTCCTTATTTATCTCTAATGATTTAAGGGGATGATGCCACATACACTGTTGTGGCAACTATGTTAGGCTATGGGTGTAGTAGCTCAAGCGCGATGGGATTACCCATAAATGTGAGTTAGGGGCATCGCTGATACCGAATGTTGCTAGTTTGTGGTTTCAACTCTTGATTAAAGTTTTCTAACTAATAAAGAAATTAAAAACTAATTACTTCTTGCAAGGTAAAATAATTTTGGAGAGGAAATAAATACTAATTTATTCTAATACAATTTTTCCATTGCTATTGTGGAATAAATTAAGTCAATATTTAATTATATAAATAAAAACAATACCAATGGAGACACTAATCTACTTGTGAAAATTAAAAATTACCTTCCACTTTATGATCACCAAGATCCTATTATAGGCGAGGTGAGTATATGGTGTACATGAGTTGCAATTATTGATTAATTCAACATTCATTTAGAAATTAAATCTAAAAATGTTAAATAATTTCCTTTCCACTTTCTAATCACCAAGACCCTAGGTGAGGTGGGAGCATACGGTGATTACAAGTTACTAATTAATACATTATCTATTTAGAAAGTGAAACTAAATATAAGATGTTGATCTACCCTTGTAAATATGATTAAATTATGGTAACTCTAATTTCTTTAAAATAAATACAAATTAGGAGTCATTACTAATTTTACAAAAATAAGTAAATTGACATAGTATTAATCATTTGTTCATTGTCATTTTCAAGGAAAATTGACTATCTTTAACCAAAAAAAGAATATAAATTGAATAACTAATTTACTTTTGCAAAATAAATGAATTATAGCAATCCTTGTTAATAAACATTAATAAATCTATAAGATTAATATAATATAAATTATTTGAAATAATGGAAAGTAAAATTACTTTATTGACAATTCCAATTTACTTTCTAAAATCTATTAAGAAAAAATAAATTAATTAAGGCAATATTAATTGTTTGAAAAGAATCTAGAAACTAAGTTATTTTTCTTGACATTGCTAATTTACTTTCTCTAAAGAAATGATTTAAATTATTAAAAACTATTATGCAAAATTAAATAGGATAAGACAATATTAACTAATTTGTTTCCTTTTTTGAAAATATAATTCTTCTAATAAATTCACTCTTATGTGAATACATTAATTAGGCCAACACTAAATTCATCATTTCCTCAGGAAATCTTTAGCTATGAAGCTTCAGGAAGAGATTTCAAAGGTAATTCAATTGACTTTAGATTCCAGCTTAGTTCATTGTGCAAAACAAAAGAGGCGAAGGAGAGCTTGTTGCTCTCCTAAGTTACAATGAAGCTTATATCGTGGAATGTCAGAGGTTTAAATGCCTCTGACAAACAGTCCCAAGTGAAGTAGCAACTGGATGTTTCAGGGGCTGACATCATAATTCTTCAAGAGACGAAGACCTCTGAAGAATCTTTTCAATCTATTCAAAAGAAATGGAATTCATGGGGGGCAACACATTCACCTTCCTAGGGTGCTTCGGGTGGCTTAATTTGCCTTTGGAATACTAAGACGATTAGTATTTCAAATATCTCATTTCATCACAATTGGCAGCTTATGTATGTTTCTCATTTTGAGCTTTCATTTTGGCTTCTAAATGTTTATGGTCCAACTAGTTCTTATGATAAAAAAATCTTTGGGAGTTACTACAATCAAAGTTGGTTTTGATAGGTCAAGACAAATGTGTTCTTGCGGGGGACTTTAATGCAATTGCTAATGAAATCGAAAAAAAGGTGGAATAAATCCTCCCAAAGCTGTAATTTTTGATTTCGCAGCATTTATTAATCATAATGCATTAAGGGATGTAATTCCCTCAAATGGATTGTTTACTTGGACAAATAAAAGGAAAAATTTCTCGCAAATTGTTGAGAGATTAGATAGGTATCTAATTACCTCAAATTGGATAGGATCACAGTTTTCCTTTTCCTCGAAAATTTTACCCTTGGTTGCCTCTGATCATTTTTCCATATCCCTGGTTATATCTGGTAGTAGTGTCAAATCTTTAAGACATTCATCCTTCAAATTTGAAACTATGTGGCTTAGACACCCAAAACTAATCAGTTGTATAAAACAATGGTGCCAATCTGTCCCTTTTGTTTATGGTTCTAAAATGTTCGAATTAAGTAATAAATTGGCTCATGTAAAGAGGAATCTTATTTCTTGGAACCAATTAGTGTTCAAAAATGTGTTTTCTCAGAAGAAATTGGTGTATGAAAAATTAGTTGAAGTAAATGAGAAGATTATTTTACATGGGATGGATAATAGTTCTTTTGAAGAACAAAAAGCTTTAAACCTTGAGTGGAAAGAACTACTTGCTCGAGAAGAAGAATATTGGAGGCAAAAATCTAGGGAATTTTGGTTGAAAGATGGAGATAAAAATACAATTTTTTTTCATAATTCTGCTCAGGCCAAAAAATCAAGATCTTCAGTTTTCACAATTCAAGATAGTGTAACAGGTGCTACTCTTGTTACCGAGAAAGACATTCAGGCAGAAGCTGTCAATTTTTTTTCCACTTTGCTATCAAAGCCTGATAATTCCAATGTAAATTTATCTGTTGAAAGGGATAAAATTTTGCAAATATTCCTTCTCTGGTTTCCTCGGAGGACAATTTGACGTTGCTTGCTCCTTTTTCTCTCAAAGAAATTAAGGAGGTTGTTTTCTCAATGGCACCAGACAAGGCTCCAGGGCCAGATGGCTTCACTGCTATTTTCTATCAAAAATGTTGGGAGTTTATTGAGTTTGATATATTGAGTGCTATGGAAGAGTCAAGGAAGTATGGTGGGATGCTAAGAAAATTTAATGTTACTAATATTGCAATCATCCCAAAAATTTTGAATCCTGTCTTTTTCAGATTTTAGGCCTATTTCTCTTTGTAATACAATTTACAAGATCTTCACAAAAGCGATTTATCTTCGCCTTCATCCTCTCATTTCTTCAATCATCTCTGAGGAGCAAGGTGGCTTTGTGCCTGGCAGAGAAACCCCTGAAGGGGCAATAGTGGTGCATGAAACCTTGCATACCATAGCCTCTAATAAATTGTCAGCCATGATAATTAAATTAGATATGCAAAAAGCATATGATCGAGTTGATTGGTGTTTCCTCAATCAAGTGCTTTTGAAGTTTAATTTTTTTGCTAAATGGTGTAAATGGATAATGGCTTGTATTTCGGGTGCAAGATTTTCTGTGTTACTTAATGGTTCATCTATAGGTTTTTTTAATTCCTCACAGGGTGTCCGCCAAGGTGATCCCTTATCACCTTTCTCATTTATCATCTTGGCAGAGGCTTCGAGTAGTTCTTTTAAATCTACAAATCTGCAAGGGAAGATTAAAGGGGTTGTCTTTCCAAATACAAATTTATCAGTAACTCATTCTTTATTTGCTGATGATACTCTTCTTTTTGGCGAAGCTAATATGACAGAAGCTAAAAATATAAAAGTTCTTTTGGATAACTATACAAAGGTCTTCGGGAAAAAGGTAAATGAAGATAAGTCAAAGATTTACTTGTTTAACACTAAAGATTCAACTATTGAGTCTATAGTTAAACTTTTTGGCTTCAATCAAGATCAATTGCCAAGCAAATATCTAGGGATTTCATTCTTTGCAGGTCAGAATAGGGCCTTGCATTGGAAAAAAATTATTCAGTCTATTCAATCCAAATTATTGTCTTGGAAAGGATGATGGTTATCATTAGCAGGTAAAATTCTATTGGTTAAGTCCGTGCTTTCTTCCATCCCTAACTATTTTATGTCATTTTTGAGAGCACCCAAGTCTATTTTGCTTCATATCCATAAATTAATTAGAAAATTCCTTTGGTCAAGGAATGTCGACTCCAAAAAAAAGATACCATTAGTTTCCTTAGAGCCTATGTGTATGGATAAGTTAAATGGAGGGGCTGGTCTTCATAATATATGTAATAGAAATTTAGCCTTAGGAGCTAAAATGATTTGGAGGATAGTTTCAAATCCTTCCATGAAATGGTGTAAAATTATGCAAAATAAATATTTGGATAATCAAGATCCATCAAGAATTTTTACCGTCCTTGATCCCCCATCAGGCTCTGCAATGTGGAATTTCCTCCTATCATGTAGAAAGTTAATTCTACCTCACCTATCTTGGGAAATAAATGATGGTAAGCATGCACTTTTTTGGAATGATTCATGGAATGGGTATAAGAAACTAAGTAGTTTCAATTTAGGCTCCTCAATAACTTTCTTGTCTCAAAAATCTGGATCACATGTGTATCAATATTTTGATAATGTGGAATCATTAACTGGCAAAGTTAATTGGAAGGATTTTTCTTTAGAGCCAATTTATCATACTCATAAGGTTCTCATTGCCTCCTTAATGAATGATCCTATTGTTTATGTTTCATCATGTGCTGATCGATTAATCTGGTCCAAATCTCTCTCCGGTTGCTACTTGGTAAAAGAGGGGTACCTATCCATTTCAAAATCTTGCCCCAATTCCAAATCTCTTCGAGCCTATAGTTTTTGTTGGAATTCTAAAACTCTTCCCAAAGCTGGTTGCTTTGCCTGGCTAGCAATCCAGAATAAAATCCTGACAAGTGATAAATTGTTGCGGTTGAACATTTCAGTTCCTTTTAATTGTGTCCTATGTGAATCAAAGTTAGAGGATGTCAATCATCTATTTCTCTCATGTTCAATTGCACAGAGTTGTTGGCACTTTGTTTTATCAAAGCTTAAGATTCAATTTCCTCTTCCTAAAACTTTATGGGATTTATTTTCTAGTTGGCCAAAATTGTACAAGTCTTCCTTTTTGCTTGTATATGGGAAGTGATTCCTACATCAGTCTTATGGTCTACTGGTGGGCAAGAAATAAAATCATTTTTAGGAAAGAAAAACAGAAAGTTGAGCATATTCTGTCTTCTTTGGAAATCCATATTTCTGAAATTGTCAATTCTTATGTTTAAAAAAAAATGCATATTGGGTCTTCTTTCATGGATTGGGACTCCAAAGTTCTTGTAAATTGGCCTCTTCCATCGCTGCCTTTTAAAGGTAGTCTTCACCATGTATCAAGCAAAGTTGATAGATCCAAAATTATTTGGTCCCCTCCTGCTTTGGGTTATTGGAAATTAAACTTTGATGGCGCCTCAAAAGGTAATCCTGGCATTTATGGAGCAGGTATTGCAATAAGAGATACTAATGGTATAGTTCTTTGTGCCAAATCTATCAAGCTAATTGTGGGTACAAATAATGAGGTTGAAGCACAGGCTCTCTTATTTGGTCTAAAAATGGCATTAGATTTGAAATTAACAAAGTTAGAAATCGAAGGGGATTCTCTTATTCTGATAAATGCTTGCAGGGAAGGATTCTATCACAGTTGGAAGTTATCTTATATGGTAAAGCAAATTCTTAATCTTTTGGAAAATTTCTTGCATTATAACTTGTTGCATACCTATAGAGAAGGTAATAGGGTGGCTGACTATTTAGCTAATCTGGGTTGCAATCAATCTGAAAAAGAAATGCTGCATATCATACAAATTGGGAAATGTGACTTTGCATTGGAACAATTAATCTCCAATGAGGAAATTTCTATTGTTCAGAGTGGATAAAATTTGATTAAGTCTATTTGTTGTATTGTCAATTATGGATATGATAGGTCTTCAAGTTGATCTTTTAGCTATCATATTTATGATTGGCAAGTCAACATGTTTTTTTAATCTTTTTAGTCTAGTAGAGGGAGTCTTCATAAAGGAAGCCAACATGGGTTGCTTTTAACCTGAAACAGTAATGTTCCATCTTCTACAAATTAGGAAATGTGACTGTGCATTGGAACAATTAATTTCCAATGCGTAAGTTTCTGTTGAACAAAATGGATAAAATTTGATTAAGTTTTTTGTTGTATTTGTCAATTATGGATATGATAGGTATTAAAGTTGTCTTTTTACCTATCATATTTATGAGTGGCATGTCAACATGTTCTTTTAATATTTTTTACTCCAATGGAGGAAGTCTTTATCTCAAAATATATGATGTTTAGTTGCAATACTTTTGTTTTTATGGCTCAAGGAGAATGTGCAACATGTGATTGGTATAGCATTCACAGACTTGGTTGACCTATGATAAGAATGATTTTAGGAGAGGCCTCACATGAGGTATATCGTGCCATGTCTAAATCGGCCAGCTGCGGGTAAGTATAATTATGATAGCATAAAGGTAAGCATCTCAAATTTTTCGGGTGGTAAGTTCATGAGTAAAAGTACACCATCGCCCTCATTGCATGGAAAATTTGGTGTTCTCTCGTACTTGATGGGATGTTTTTCTTGTTGGCCCAAATCAGCTTGCTTGCCATTAGTACTAATTGATATTCGTATTTAGCATTCAGTTTTTTGTGAAAAGATATGAGGGTACTTCTTCATTATAGATTGGTAAGGGACTTGTCATGATACAATGGTAAGCCACATAACTTAGGTGCCAAGAGCTTATAAATAGGCAGCATTGTTTTATTTTATACATCAGCAAACAAGAGAGTTTCTTTTATTAAGTTATCTTGTCTATGTTAGTTGTTGTGCAAAGTAAGGCAGGTAGATATGGAGTATCATCCTCAAAAATTTTGAATGTGTTTTCCAGTTCAAAGGTGGGAAACTCCGGCTTCTGGTAAGCTTGATATTCAGCATCTCCAATCTATCTTTAAGTTTCGGTGCCCATGTGATTATAAATGTCTCAAATGCATAGTTGGATCTGAGATTCTTCAGCCAAAGTCATGAAGGTTGATATTCCCGTCAAATGTTCTTTCCATATTTCTTTCTAATATCATGGATATTACTCAGTGTTTGGAGACAGTTCAAGTCATTGCTGATACAATGATAGTTGACATTTTTTTGAAAAATGAAGCTATTCTTTGCAGTGCACAAAAATATATCTTCTCGGGTGGAGAAGATTATATTGGTGGTATCTTCCCTCCCCATTATCTTCCTCATAATATGGTAGTGGTTAATGCTTTTGATGCATTAAAGTTATCTATAGAGTTTTCTGACCCCTGTTATTTGAATAAAGCTTTGTCAAAATATTCTAACTAGCTGGGAAGGGACTTGGTAGATAGGTTCCGGGAGAAGTTTTATTATATATCCTTTCTTCTATTTAATAATTGTCAACATGCAACTTATTCATGGCAAGGTCACCTAAGACAGGGGATTGCTCAAGGACCGGAAGATTCTAGTATGTTGAAGGAGGAAGCAGGGATTGAAAAGCAGGAGGACACTAGCTTCGAATTTATGTCGACGGAAGAGTAAAGGAAAGATGTTGTATTATTTGCAAATTATGTACATGCAAATTATGTAATCTCGGTATAGGTTTATACTTTTAGGCAGATAAACCTTGGTATGGTTGTATGATTGACAATAGTCAACATTTTGTAATCAAGATCACTATTTTTTGGGCCAAAACCAGAGGTTTTCTCACTGGCTCTTTCCTGCCGGTATGCCTTTTGAGCTAGTAAAATGTATACTATATTACAAAGAATAAATATATATATATAGTGGCTTGCCACTTTTGTTAAAAAAATAAATAAATAATTCATCATTTCCTTTTGGACATAAAATATTAAAATAACATTAATAATTTAAATAAATACTAAGTTTAAAATCATTTGAAACTAAACAATGTTTTGATTGAGTTCATGTAGTGATTTAAGGTAATTTATTATAGATGTATACATTTATTAATAACATCTAAATAATTGTCAAAAATCTACTAATTTGGTTTGTTTCTTATTATTGCTTTAAAAGGAGATCTTACAGAAACATGAAATTTCTAATTAATTAATTGTTGAGAGATAAATTGCTTTAAAAACTTCAAGTAAATAATAGCCTATTAATTAATTCTTTGAGATAATTTTCAACTAGGTAAATAAATGGAAGAGAATAAATTTGAACTTCTAATTTCATTTATCGATGTACGAAAATTATTTCATAAATTTTATAAATAATTCAATATTGATTCTAGTTACTGGTGGAAACTTGTCTATTCTAAGTTAAATAAATCTTAATTTTGATCAATTATTTTGGAAAGTAAATTAAATCAATTCCAAGTGACTACTTATCATTTATTCCTTTCATTTAATTTTGAAAATAAATTAGTACTAATTAACTTGAAAATCAACTATTTAAATTGAATCATTTATTTGATATATATATATATATATATTATTTACTATAAATTTTAACTAAATGAATCAATACTAATTATCTTGTAATATAAATTAAATATGTTAATAGAAATTACCTTCTAAATTACTTTTGAAAATAAATTCTAAAACAATACTTACAAACTAACACTTTTCTCTTTAACATTAATGTACCTTTCACAATTTAAATAAATTAATAAATTACTAAGCATTTAAAATAAATACAATTTTCTCTTGCAAAAATAAATTTTGTTTTGGAGATAAACTTACACAAACTGCTATTGAAATTTAAATCTAACTCTAATTGCTAAAAAAATTATGCAAAATAACAGATTAATGATAGATTATGTGAAAATAAAAAGTAATTATTTGAGCAATAAATTTTAAAAGCTAACACTAATTGTTTCTTCTAACTAAGTCTAGAAAAATAATATTAATGTATTTTTTTCTAATTTGAATGCTGATTTATAAATTGTATGCCTATATTTTTATAATTTAAATACTGATTTATAACAAGTTACTTGATTTGTTACTAGCTAAAACCTTGAGAGATTTTTTATGTTTTTAACTTAAGTTATTATTAAGGTGATTATTCACTACTAATCCAACTTTATAGAAGAAAATTCAAGTTATTTGAATTATGGAGAAGATTTTTTTGAATCTTCTAATTTTAATATTTGATTTAAAGCTTTGACAAAAATCAATCTTTTTATTAACATTCATGAAAATCTTTGGACAATTTAGAAACTTTTAATCTTAAATATTTGTTTAAAGATATTTAAATACTAAATAAACTAAATCCCAAACTTTAAAGATTAAATAATAATAAAGGTTTGAATATCCAAATCTGAATCATATCTATAAAAAATCATTCCACAACTTAAACATATATACCTAAATTTGTTTCATTTACATAAATACTATTTTATTTATTTTAAAATTTTAGCCAAGAAAGTTTCTTTATATACATTCTAAAATATATCTAGTTCTAATTTATTATCTCAAATATGTATATTTATTCAAAAAAGAAATATATAACAATTTTTTAATTTATAATTAAAATTTTAAATATATTTATAAATACATTAATTTTATTATTTTAAATATTTTTATTTAACCATAATTCATAATATTATATGAATTTAATTTATCAAATATTTTAAAAGTATAAATAATAAAATTTATATTATTTAATAAGTAAATAAAAAAATATTATATTTTATTTACACATATTTAAGTTAAGTTTATTTTTGTCAATAATGAATTTAATTTAACTTTCTTTAACAATGGTTTATGTAGTTCTGACCATTTCCCCATCTCCTTTGTGGCTAACAAGTTTGGAGGTAAACCCCAAATTTCTGGACTGCATTAAAGATTGGTGGCAAGTTAAAATTGATGGTTGTGCGATGTTCAGATTAGCTAAAAGACTGACCTTTGTTAAGAAGAATCTTAAGAAATGGAACAAAGAATTGCTTGGTCATATTTTTGAGTCTAAATATTTGGCTCTCCAAGGATTGAATGATATCCAAAATGATATTCAGGTCAGGGGTCTGTTGGAGGATCTCCAGCTGCAGGAGGATAAGTTGCTTGCTTAGTTACATGATATTGTGGAAAAGGAGGAATATTTTTGGAGGCAGAGATCACACACTATCTGGTTAAAATATGGTGATCAAAATTCCAAGTTCTTCCACCTTACGACCCTTAGGTATAAATCATCTAATAGGGTTTCTTCAATCTTGGCTAATGGGGTGTTGTTGGAAGATGAGACGAAAATTAGGAGGGCGGCTACTAGCTTCTTCGAGAATATTCTTAAGGATGACCTTTTGTGGGATCAAGATAAGGTGGAGGCTTCTTTGGAGGTCATTCCTAACCTTGTCTCTGATGATCTGAATAAGCTTCTTACGACTATTCCCTCAGCTTCAAAAATCAAAGATGGTGTTTTCTCTTTTGAAGGAAATACTTGGCCCCTGAGCTAGATGGATTTTTGTTTCTATTTTTTCAATCATGTTGGGAAATTATTACATATGATGTTATTAATGCCACTAAGGAGTTCTTTGGGTCCAAAAAGTTGCTCAAAAAATTGAATGCGACCTTCATTGTCCTGATTCCTAGATCTGTAGACACTAAGAGCTTTGGTGAGTATCGTCCCATCAATCTTTGTAATTTTGTGTATAAAATTTTCTCAAAGGTTCTTGCTTCTAGACATTAGAAGTGTCTCCCATATTTGATCTTAGTTCAACAAAGTGGTTTTGTCAAGGGTCATCAGATTCTTGACTCTATTGTTATGGTTCATGAACTTGCTCACTCTATTAACACTTCAACGAAATCGAGGTTTTTCCTTAAGCTAGACCTCCTGAAAGCTTATGATAGGGTTAACTGGAGATTCCTTTTGGAAGATTTGGGGTGTTTTGGTTTTTGTAGGAAGTTTATTCAGCTTGTTGAACAACTGGTCTCTACCCCCTCCTTTGATGTTATTGTGAATGGATCCCCTTCCCTTTTTTTTTGGAGCTCTCGGGGGCTGTGACAGGGTGATCATATTTCCCCTTTTCTTTTCATTCTAATGGTGGAGACTCTAGGGAGGAGTATTCAGAAGGCCTTGGCTTCGAGGGATCTAAAGGTCTCTCTCCCTCTTTGAGATGTACACCTATTACCCACTAAAAATTTGTGGATGATACTGTGATGATGGGAGAATCCTCTATTCGTGAAGTTAGAACTATGAAGGGTTTGATTGAGGATTATGAGAAGGCTTTTGGTCAACATATCAATCTGCTGAAGAGTCAAATTTTCTTCCTTAATACACCTGAAGCTTTGCAGTTGAAGCTTGCCAAGATCTTGTATTGCAATAGTGGTGACCTCCCATCCACTTACTTGGGCTTCCCTTTGTGCATCTCTAAGATCTCAGAGTCCTTTTGGTTGGGCCTTTTGGACAAGTTCAGTAGGAAGTTAGCTAGTTGGAAGGGGGCGTTGCTTAGCCAAGATGGGAAGCTACAACTAATTATGTCTACTCTTCAAAATCTACCAATGTATGCTATGAGCCTTTTCAAAATTCCTATCAAATTTGAAGAGAAGATGGAACAAATTATTAGAAGATTTTTGTGGTCTGGTGTAGAAACCAAAGCTAGAATTCCTCTTGTGGCTTGGGAATTATTCTATAAGCCAAATAAATGGGGTGGTCTTGGAATCAGAAACCTTAAAGCCTTTAATAAGGCTCTTCTCTCAAAGAATGTTTGGAGGCTCCTTAATGGTGAAGCAGGCTGGGCTTTTGTGGCCCATAATAAGTACTTGCATGGTCTTGATAGATCCTAGAATAAGCTTTATGTTGATGATATTTCAATAGGTTCTTTCTTTTGGAGGAGTATTGCTCCCTACAAGGAGTTGATTGTTGATGGTGTTAAATGGTTGTTGGGTGACAGTAAGAAAATTATTTTCTAGGAAGATAATTGGTGTGGTGAGAAGCCCTTGATCAGTATTCACTGGGCCACCCCCATTGCTCCATTGTGTAAAAGGTTTTTTGGCTACTGGGTGGCTGATTATATCCATAATGGGGAATGGAAAAATTTTCAGGACTGGGATTCGTCGTTGAAATTTCTTTAGGACTTCTTAAGAGTGGTCCGTATCCCAACTTTTCCTAGGCTGAAGAGAGTTGTTTGTAGCTATTGTGCTAAGGGTGAGTTTTTATTTTCTTTTTCCCTTAGTAAGTTGGTAGAAAGGCCTGCCTCTATTCCTTTTTGGGGTAACTTATGGAGCAAGAAGTTGGTCCCCAAAGTGAATGTTTTCTTTTGGCTTCTCATGCAAGGAAAAGTTTTAACGTAGGACAATCTTTGTAAAAGGGGATTTGTTCTTCCTAATAGGTGTGCTCTCTAAGAGTAGGATGCTGAAATTGCATTCCATATCTTCATTGGATGTAAATTCTCCTCTTTGCTTTGGAGTAAATTTCTTGGTGTTTAGAATTTGGTTTGGGTGTTTCTGGATTCCTTGGAAAATTTTGTTGAACAATGGAAGTGCCTCTCCTCTTCTCCTATTCTACAAGGGCTCTGGGATCTAATGGCCCTGCACATTGCTTGGTGTATTTAGAAAGAACAAAATAATATAATCTTTCATGATTCTAAGACTGAAGTTGGTAGACTTTTCTTCAAAGTTCGGAGGGCGATTCTAGAAATTTTTTCCATCTCCTTTCTTGAAGCTCCCCATTGTGATCCTATTCTTTGTCTAATTGGCTATGATCTTTTAATCATGATATCTAATTGGAAGATTCCTTCTATTCTAGCCATAAACTTGAATTCAAGTTTGAATAAGAGATTAAAAACCAACTGGAAACAACCTCCTCAGGGGTGGGTTAAAGTTAAATTTGATGGGGCAATGAAGGGAAACCCTGGGCCTATAGGATTTGGGGGTGTTGAGCAATGAGGACAAAAGATTCTTAGGTGTGGTGGCACTCCCACTGGGAATTTAGACCAATCACCGCGTCAAGTTGGAAGCTGTGTATGCAAATATAAAATTTTCTATGGACAGAGGGTACTCCAAATTATGGGTTGAAGGTGACCCAAACATTGTTAATTACCTACGTGGCACCCATGTGTCGAGATGGAATGTGAGCATCTTATTAAAGATTGCATAATGATGTTAAGGGCGTTTGATGAGACTCACGTGTCACACATTCTCCAAGAAGGAAATTCTTTGGTAGATATTTTTTTCCAATGAGGTTGTCAGAAAAAATGAATCCTAGATGTGGGAGGAGGGAATGATCATTCCTGAGAAAGCTAGGAGTTTAATGTAGAATGATAGAGTGGTTTTATTTTCGGTAGTGGAGGCTTTTAAGCCGATGTACTTTGATCTAATTCACACATATTGTGGGTCTCTACTAGATTGCTAGATTCTTGCCTAATAATCTTTGCACGGGTTTTTTTTGTCTAGTGTCTACTAAAATGGGCGGCGATAGAAGCAGAATAGAGCCGCATACTTGCACGGGCTTGAGGAAGAAGAAAAAATTATGGAAGATTTTGTGCCATGGAAACTTTACACCATTCCTAAAATGTCTTCATGGTCATGATTCCAATGGGTCAGTGGAATTTGTTTCTTATTGGCATAATAGGAAGCTTCAAATCAAATCTCTGGAAGTGGAGGTGAATGAGGAGCTGATTGTTGCTGTGATGGGGATGCCAATGGTAGGCCACATGTTTTTTTAACAAGAAAAATAATGAGGATGCGATGGCTTAGTTCTTTAAGGATGATGAGAGCAAGAAGTTGATAAAAATGGAGAGCTAGGGATATGAGCGCAAGTCACTTAAGAAAATTTAGACGGAGGTGGCTGAGGTTATAATTTGGTATGTGACTCTGGAAGGTAGGTTTAATGCAATTCTGGGACACCACTTCACTTTGTTAAATCACTTCAGGAACGGGTTGTATGTCTCTTTTCCTTTTTTCTTACTTTCATCTTTGGAAATTTTGGTATATGCCCATTTAAAAAATAGAAAGACCTCGTTCCTCCATGAGGGTCTTATCCTTCTAATTATGGAGCATGTTAAATCTCTCATCCCTACCCCTGCCATTTTGGATAAGGATATGACTCTGATTGATGGGTCAGATTCATCTGGTTCAGATACCAATAGTGATGAAGAGGATGAATGGGTTGGAGAGGAAGAGGTGGGTCCTCAATCTCATGAGGCCACCTCTTCCAAGAAAAGGAAGAAGAGCTATCCAAAAAGTAGTTGTGCGCCTAAGCACATCGTTCTCTATGATAAAAAGGATATAGAGGTGGGATCAAAAGATTCTTCTCCCAGGAAGGTGGAGTTGGCTATTGGGTGAGGTGAGACTGATGTTGATGGTAAGGAGGGTTTGAAGGAGAACCTTCTTGGCTCAGAGGCTAAAGACCAGCCACAGAGATTGTTTAGGAGCATTACTAAGTTAAAGATCCAGGTTTCCAATGCTCTGTCAAAGGATTCCAAGGTATTAGAGGAGGAGAAGGCTACTAGGGAAAAAAAAAGGATTATTGAGAAATATTTGGCCTAGAACATATCAGATGATGTAATGTAGGCTGGGATTAAGGGTCAAGGTGAAGAGGACCCTAAGAGGATGAACACCAAGGCAAAGCCCCTGAAGGTTGACCCTCTCTCTGAGGATTTTTTCGTATTTAGATGATGGATCTCCCTCTATGTTTTAGTTGTTTGATATGGCTAGGGTTGGGGCCATAGGTACTTTTAAACTTGCTAAGTGGACTCTGCAGGAGTTCAATAAAGTGAATATTAAAATTAGGGGTTTGAATGAAAACCTGAAGAATGTGTCAAAAAATTATGTGTCAGGCATTCTTATTGACAATATTGTAGACATTGAAGGTTTTCTACAGGATTTCAAATCTCGGTGTGATGAAAGCTTGGATGGGCTGGAAGAAAAGGTCATGGGCACCAATGTAGACATCAAAAATTTGTTGAATACATGCCACATCTCAGTGAAAAATAGCGTAGACTCCCTAGAGGTCCTGTTTAAAAAGATTAGTGATTTAAGAGAGGACCAACTGTACTTCTTTGAGATTATGGAGAAGGAGCACACAACTAAAGGAAAAGGTAAAAAGGGTGTCAAAGATGACACTAAAGGCCTTTCCTCTAAAGGGTCAGCTAATTGGAAAAGATCTTTCAAAGTCAAAAAGAAGGAGTTGCTGAATATGTTTGACTTGCACAAGAGCCAAGAGCTTGAGGTGGCCAACACCTTACGTAGCATGAATTAGTGGTCACTTTGATATTTTTTCTCTTCTGGTAGGTAGGTTGTCTTGTGTTGTTTTGTTGTTTTGTCATTGTTGAGTGCTATTGTTGGTTCCCTATTGTTTATCTTATTTAGCACTCTTTTTTCCTTAGTTTCCTTTTCGTTGGTTTTCTATTGGTACTCTATGGTTTTTAGTTTTAGCAACATTTTGTCTTTTCTTCTATAAAGGGTTTTGGGTCCCTTCAAAACTTGTTTTTCCCTATTAATCAAAAAAATGGTTTATGTATGTATTTTGAAAATTAATTCTTAATAAAACTTAAACATTGGTTTTAATTTAATAATAATAAAATGGTATAAATATAAATGAATAGTAATATATAGATATATATTTCTAAATATTAAATGAATATAAAATCATTCTTGTAATTAGTATGTAGAATCATTAAAATTTTCATTTTTTTTTAGATCTCTATACATGAACAACATATGAATAGAGAGTAGAAAAATAAAAATTAGAGAATAGATTTAAAGAATAATAATATAATACTGTGAAAGACAATGATCATTGATTTAAATTAAGGGTTTCAAGAGAGATTTTCAATTAGTAATTTAAAAAATAAATTGAATCAAGATTGATAGAAATATTTAACAAGAAGGAAAAATAAAAGAAAGAAGAAAGATTAATTTGAGGGAGATTTTTTTGAAACAAATGAAATATTGATAGAGCTACTCAACACTCAAGAGACTTGCGATAAAGCCCATGATGCCATGACTAGTCAGATTAGTGAGTGATCAAGAGAAGGTTTGACAAGAAGTCATCTGACCCTGGTTTCAGGAAGGATGATCTTATCCTAAAATATGATGAATGAGCTGCTAAGTTAGGTCAACATGGAAAATTTGATTCATTATGGAAGGTCCCTTTCTGCATCACTAGCTACAAGGAGAATAATGTATTTGAACCTGAAGATATGGAGAGAAATTATCTTGGAATTCTAGTGAATAAGATTCATCTAAAGCATTACAATTGAATCTTGTCTCCTTGTAGGGTTTTTTTTCTAAATATGTTAGTTAGTTCACTTTCTACTCATTCTTTCCTTTCAATAAGTGTTGTTCGCATAGGTTTTGGTCCTTTTTCCAAGTGTCTTCTTATCCTTGGTTTTCCTTTTGGGTGTATCTTTGAGATATTTCCCTCAACGCCCTTTGGGGGTGGGTTTTATTATGCAAAAAATGGTCAGTAATATTTTCCCACATCACATGCTAGCTGAGTTTACTAAAAAGATGGTGTGATGAGTTATACTTCTTTCCCTTACAGGGTGCGATCTTCAAGGAAACACATTGGTGTAGTAGTGTGAATTGATATATTGTCATTTTGATAAGCCCTTCTTAAAAATAATAAGAGAAGCAGTTGAAGTTTGGTGAAGAAGTTTTTTATGAGGTTTGAAGAAAAACTGAAAGGATTGTTGTGTCCAAATAACTACTAGTTCCTTCTAAAAAACACGAAGAAAAAGTAATTATAGAGTGAAAAATACATGGACCCAAAAGAGTCAACTTCCAACACTGGTTAGGGCGAAGAAGAGACACAAGAATTTTTCCTTGATAGAAGACCTCTTAGCTTAGCTCCCATGCTAGAAAAAGTTAAGCTACCTAATATACTAATTGTAATGAAAGGATAATGGAGGGACTCTTCCTTAGTGTTAGATTTCATCGATTAAGTCTGTGAGTTGAAATTGAATAACAATCTTAAAGGCCTTAGAGAAGTTGCTCACACCAAAATGGATTAGAAGAAAAAATAGAAATATTTTGACCCTCTTAGCTTTAAGACATGGTTTTTGACATTTCCTAAATTTATGGTGCTATTGGTGCACCCTTTTTCAGAATTAGTAGAGGCATGCACCCACCTATATGACCCAAATAGAAGAACTGTGAATGATAGGAACCTTAATCTCACAGTAAGTATCGAGGTTATCCATGACATAAAATGCATCCCTTATAATCCTATTGTACAAACCTACTCACTAGATGCAATAGAAAATTTATAGGCATCAAGAAACACGTAGCTCAACTTTCTCAATTCTGAGCTTGGGAAAGACCAAAACCAAATTCCAAAATTTCCTCCTGCCCTTAAAGAATTCTATCTAGTCATGCAAGATGCACTATCTATGCTTGCCTTCATTTTTGGCTTTGATTAATATGAAAGTGTTTGTGAGTCCTAATTGGGAGTGGCCTTCCTCCTCAAGAAGATAAATGGTTTTAGGATGGATTTTACAAATGTAATTTAAGATAGCATACACTATCAATTGGTGAAATATAAAAATGAGTAAAGACTCAAGTATTCTTCTTTCCTAGCTCATCTTTTTCTTTATCAAAATGCTAATTTCTTCAGTTCACATATGGTATTAAAAATTATGTCGGAAGCTTTGCAACATGAGCATAAAGTATTGATGGTTGTGTTGGTTGTTCCTATATTGTCATTGATGCCAATATGATAATAATTATATGGGAAGTCTACTTGGTTTACCAGAAGTTGTTCTCTGTTGGTAATAATTTTTTGTGTAAGTTCAAAATTCATTGCAAGATCTGATATGACTCTAATCTCTTAACCATGTTTTCTTGAATCATTTAGAAAACTATATCCTGGATCTTGAGATATCTTTTATTATGAGCAGAAATTTATCTCTGACATAGTTTAACTCTATATCCTACTATTGTTCTATGTGTAGCATACTATGTGGGAGACTCTGCATTCTACTAAGGTGAACATTCTTATGTTGCAGTTTTTTTGATAGTCTCTTTTTCTAGTAGTATGATGGGAAATTAATGTGTTCTCAGATCTAGAAGGTGTTTGTTTTTAGGATTATTTTTTGGTTTTGAGAATTGTGTTCTAGTCTTGGCCGACTCAGTGAATGCAATATATTATGAAGACTAGTTATGTTTTATGGATGATAGCTGACTTGGTATAATGCACTACGTGGATAAAAAATTTAAATCTTATATGGTGCCGATGAAGAAGGTTTGATTATTTTGTGTTCATCTAATAGGCCAACCTAATTCATGAATAAGTTATACTTGTATATATATAATATGAAATATAGAAGAGAGATATATATGAGAGTGAGAAGGAGAAGCGAATGTGAACAAAGGAGAAGATCAGAGCCTAAATGCTTTATTAGTGGAACTGAACCCTGCACATTGAAGGTGTGTGCTATTAGTTCAATCTTTTGGCAGTGAGCCACTATCATTGTATCTTGGTGTTTAGCCATCTTTTGTACTTAGGCAATGAGCCTTTTTAAGGAAAGTGAGTCTTGGTAGTGAGCCTTGTAATATTTTGTATAATGATATAATATATTGAGTTAACCCTCTCGTGGTTTTTCCCATTTTTGTTTTTCCACGTAAAAATCCTGACATTCATGTGTATGGTTGCATTGAATTGTTTCTATGTTCTCTCTTATTGATTTAGTCAAAATTGTGATAATGTTTAAGTGAATTTTACTATGTTTTTATGGAATATTGATTCACCCCCCCTCTCAATATTTTGGATGTTCAACAATTGGTATTAGAGCTTGGTTCCTCGGAAGAAGCCTAATAGCTCGAGGAAGGTCCCAAAATTTGAATATGAGAAATTTTTTCCTTCGAAAGTAGTTTCTGCCGAATATTCAGAAGAAATGGAAGTTTTGAAGGATAGGTTGATAAAATAAAATGAGTACACTGAAAAGCTACAAAGTAAAAGTATGGAAGCATGCGATCTGTTGATTGAAGGAGAAGAAATCATCTCTAGCCTACTACAACAATTGAATGAGAAGAAAAGAACTAAAGAATGTCAGGAAATTGAAATTCAAAGGAAGATGGATGAATGCATAAAGTTAGAAGAAGAAGAAAAAATATTGAGATCCAATTTGGAAAAGGAAAGAAGTTTTGAAGAAAAATTTAAGATAAGCTCAGAGATGCTTGATGAATGGATTACCTATCAAAGACTGAAAATGGATAAGAGTGGTTTATGGTTTGAGGAAGTTCTAAGTTCTAAAGTGAAGAAATCCACTGGTAAGAAGATGTGGTACAAAAATAGAAAAAGCAAGGAGCAAAGAAGCAATTCTACAAAAATTCCTATCAAATAACATGATGGTAAAAGGAATTTATCCTTCAATGGTGTTTCTTATTCCTACAAGAAATTTGGTCTATAAAAGTAAAGTGAATGATTCTCTATCATTCCCCATAAAATATTCTAAGAGCAATAAGAATGGATATAAAGTTAGTCTATTGGATAAAAGGGAAAATGGAAATAAGAATTTTGTTTGTTGTAAGTGCAACAATCTAGAACACCCTGATAGTAACGACGGAAGAAAGAAAAATATATATTCGGTGAAGAAGAATGATCAAACCTTTGATCCAAAAGAAGAAAGAAAGGTAATGAAAAGGATTTGGAGAAAGGAAGAATTAGTCTTATCTGTGCTGACCTCCGGTATAGACACTCCCATCAATTTCTAAATAAAAGCAATGGCTAAGGGGGAGCAATCATCAAAAAATCTAATAAACCCCCTCATCAATACTTCTGTCATATCATGATAGAAGTATAATTAATGTGGTAACAAGGTTAAGGTATTTTCTTAGTGGCATGTGTGAAGGATGAAGTCTGCAGAATTTGAAAGAATGGAAGCGTACATAATTTTCTAGGCAATCTACTTGTAACTTGAAGCATTTATTTCAAAATCATTTAGAATGAAAGGAATAAATTCAGATAATTTTAAAGGCTTATGTAGTTTTGGAGAAGCGTGCAAAGGAAGTTTAGAAGGAAATTCATATTTTTAGAGTTTGAAGAAGATAACAAACGGATTCGAAGCTAGCTCCGAAAGTGGGGTATCTATACATTTCTTGTTGGAAATTTCAGAGGTATTCCTGTTTGCACAATCTTTCACTTTTATTGCTATGGATAATTCAAAGGTTGTGAATTATGCGGATAAAGCTAGGTTGAAGAGATATTTGAGGAATGTGTCAAAAGAGTCTATTGGTGCATTCTCTTGCATCCCTCTGAGAGTGTTTTCTACATAATATATCTATGCATTTTTCTACAATAATATTGAAGATATGTCGTCAATTCAGTTGAATATGCTTTGGGAAAGTGAATTGAAAGAGATTTATGATGCCTACAAAGTATTAGTTGAGAAAAAGTTGGATGTTTGGAGGAAATTTCCCTTCTTTAAAGATGAGAAGTATATTTGAATAGTGTTGAGAATAATGCATGATGAATCTATGTGGATAGATGAGGCACATTTGATTTCCAAAGAAGCTATTAGAGATGTAAGTGGTTTATGTTCCTCTGTACCAGTTCCCAAACTGAAGGTTATCGATGAGAAATAAATAATTTAGGTTATAGGTGTGAGTTCTAAAGTGAAAGAGATTGATTTGAGATTGATTGTTGATCTGGTAATAAGGCATGCTACTATGGTCATCGGTCATAAATTTTGTATCCCTAACAATGAGCTTATAGTTTCTACTATTGCGGTGCATACTGCTATTGATATGCTAATAAGAGGTATGGAATATGACTTGTGTGAATTAATTTGTATACATCTTTTGAATAATTTAAAGGAGATCAAGAAGAGTAAGAAGAATACATCTTGGTATGGTAATTTGGTTTTTTTTTACTCTTTTGAGAGACTTACCGATAATAGGAAGGATATAATGGTCAAATTTAGAGCCTACTGCCTATAAAATTAGGAACTTCATGATAAATACTGGTAGTTCAGATGCACAAGAGACTTCCCTTGATGCATTCTTTGGAACATTTTAGATGAGGATGAAAAAAAGGTTTAGGATTCCAATAAGTGTTGTGGAAAGATACCCCAAAAGCATAAATTTTCTTGTGTCTACAAATTTATGTCACATGGAAGCAATTGAATCAAGGTTAGTTTGGATATTTGAATTGGATTATGAAGTGTTAGAGGTTGAAGTTGATAAATATGCTAAAATTATTTTGGAAATCCTTAAGGATCTGAATGTAGAAGGTACCTTTGGTATCGTGTCCAAAATAGGGAAGAAAGGAAGAGTGTTGTTAAGAAAGATGATGTAGAGAGTGAGCTTGAACATGAGCATGAAAGAATAAATATTTAGAGAGCTTTGGAAGAATTACAAAAGGCTATTCCTAGTGCTAATTTTGATTCATCTATTTTTGTTGTGGAGAATCTTCGCGACATGATTAATTTTTTGAAGGTCTACATATCTGGACTTGAAATGTCTACTGGAATTAGGTTTGATGAAGGAAATTTGGAAGATATCAAAATAAAATGTGTGAATGCACACAATCATGAGTAATGAAGGAATTGGAGAGTGTACAAGGTTGTGAAAAAGAGGCACAAGAACTACTTTCTTTTTTCCTAGATTGGTCTGGTAGTACACTAGATATGAGAAATGCGATAACAATGAGTGAGTCCCAATTGAGCACTCAGACAAATACATACAGGTTAGAAAAAGATAAAGATAATGAAAGGTGGTCCTACATTGTGCAACTTCAAAAAAAAAAATTCTCTTTGCAAGATCGAAGGACGGATGTTATCAAGAAGTTTGTGGCACTTGGAGACATGATTAAACTCAGACATACTTATGTTTCTAGTTCTCTTGGCTGCATTGGTGAGTTATCAGATATTGATCTTAGTCCCAATACTTTAATAGATGGTGTAGATTCTTTAACTAAACTTGAGCTATTTACAAGACTCTTGTCAATGCAAAAGTTTCATGGGAAGAAGGTAAAGCATTGCGAAAGGTTATCCTGGAGAGCCTCAGAGGTTCTTCTTCAAGATAATTCAAGGTTGTGTTCATATCTTTCTAGTTACATTTTGATGCATATTTACATATATACCGGACCCCTTCCTTTGTCATTGATGTCAAAGGGGGAGAGATAAAGAGATAAATAAATAGAGAGACAGAGGAAAAACATTTTTGTGAAGAAAAGTTTTGATAGGGAGAGTAGTCAGAGTATTCAGTTGTGGTATAGTGGAAAATGTTTTTTTCATGCATGTTGCCATCAATGCCAAAGGGGTAGATTGTTGGAAGCTTTGCAACATGAACATGAAGTATGGATGGTTGTGTTGGTTGTTCCTATGTTTTCATTGATTTCAACATGATGATAACTATATGGGAAGTTTGCTTGGTTTACCCAAAGTTGTTCTTTATGAGTAATACTCTTTTGTGATGGATCAGTGTGTTGATATTTTATTTTGGAATTCACTACAAGATCTAATATGACTCTAATCTCTTAACCATTTTTTATTGACTCATTCAAACAACTATATCTTGGATCTTGATATGTCTTTTGTTGTGAGAATTTTTTTATCTCTAACAAAGTTTAACTCTGTATCCTACTATTGTTCTGTGTGTGGCATAATATGTGAGAGACTCCACATTCTACTAAGGTGAACATTATTATGATGCAGTTTTGTTGATAGTCTCTTTTGCTGGTAGTATGTTGGGAATTTAATGTGTTCTTAGATCCACAAGGCATTTTCTCTGAGGATTATTTGTTGGTTTGGAGAATTGCATTCTAGTCTTGGCCAACTCAACGAATGCAATATATTATGAAGACTAGTTATGTTTTATGGATGATAGCTGACTTGGTATAATGCACTACATAGATAAAATGTATAAATCTTATATGGTGCTGACAAAGAAGGTTTTGATTATATTGTGTTCATCTAATTATGCCAACCTAATTGATGAATAAGATATACTTGTATAGATAAGATGAAAGATAGAATAGAGATATATATGAGAGTGAGAAGGAGAAGTGAATGTGAATAGAGGAGAAGATCAGATCCTAAATGTATTATCAATTGTGATTAGTACAATTTTTTTGAGCCAGTGCTATGTGAGACAATACTTCTTATTCTGAGCTTCACTGGAACTGAACCCTGCACATTGAAGGTGTAGCCTATCAGTTCAATCTTTTGGCAGTGAGCCACTATCATTGTATCTTAGTGGTTAGCCAACTTTTGTACTCAGGTAGTGAGCCTTTTTAAGGATAGTAAGTTCTGGCAATGAGCCCTGTAATATTTTGTATCTAGATATAATATATTGTGAGTTTACCCTCACCGTGGTTTTTCCCATTTTGGGTTTTCCACGTAAAAATCCTAGTGTTCATGTGTATGGTTGCATTGACTTGTTTCTATTTTCTCTCTTTCTATTTCAGTCAGAATTGTGATAATGTTTAAGTGGATTTTATTATGCCTTTATGGAATACTAATTCACCCCCCCTCTTAGTATTTTGGATGTTCAACAATTTGTGGACTCTTCTAAAATCCCCCAAAAAATCCATGTATCTACATGGAACCATCTCATATCAATCACACGTGATTATTATGAGTTATATGAGTCATTATTGACTCCTCTTATAGAGCTAAGCTTTGAGGATATTACCTTTCAGGTCACAGTTTGCCAAAGAATTGGTTAAAGAATTAGAAACCTCCTTGTGAGTAGTTCTTTGGTGCCCATTTCACTTTGCTCTATCTACATGGATTCAAGGTGGAGCCATTTAGGCTCCCAACATACTTAACCAATCGAACCTTGGAGTTGGAGTTGGCTCCACAACTGTGTTAAAAGAAAAAATGCCTTTTACGGACTCCCTCACAAAAATTACAAAATACATGTAAAAAAGAGGCGTACTAAAAATTTTATCACCATGAAGTTGTTAGATGCACAAGAAAATTGAGTGGGGGGTGAATGAATTATACATTAAAACATGAAACCCTCATTAACATTTAAACCCCTATTATCCTTCAAACCCTTATCATGCATTAGCAACATTGAATATAATTAGGCTCACTACCAAGGGCTCACTGCCCAAAAATAAGAAGGGCTCACTACCCAAAGGACTCATTGTCTAAAAGAAAGAAAGATAGTAGAAAATGTTACAAATATAAATCTATCCCATAGAAACAAGAAGATCCACCATTGCAACTCTATTGCATCCTCAACCTTTGGTCCACTGCCTCCAACAACTTTAAGCACACTAAAATGTAGACACCTTCTTCTCACTACATCCGAAAGTCATAAGTGTTTAAGATTGCGCTTAGATAACCACACTTGATCACATTTTCATCTTTCACTTTCCACTCACTCAACATAAACTTAACCTTACATTTATACCATCTGTGACCTAAACAATCTGAATTAGCTTAGACTTAATGAAATGTATGCACCTGAAGTGTGCAACACCAAAATAGGTTGGCACTAAACACCTCCACAGTGAAAATAAGTGAAGGTAGACCATGCCATGGGTTAACTAGGACCTAAATCTACATCACCATTCCACATAACACATTTACAATCCATGAGGTACCTCCACAACTAGGGCTAGCATGCTAAGTTGGCCAAACTTGAACTAACATTATAAGTGACCACATACATGCTTCTCTAGATCAAACAACACCACTTTTCAACACTGTTGCAACCACTATAAATAAAGAATACCTTCATCCTATGTAACAAGATACATTGCAACTAAAATTCAAAACAAGAATTGCACTTGTAGAGTAGCTCAACATGAAACACTCCAAAGGAAAGTAAATACAAACAATATATGCCCATTACAATATCCACAAGGTAAGAATCTTCAATGTGAAGAATTGTAGAGAAATCTCATTTCTCCCAAAAAACCTTCTTCACAAACATAGATACTTCCAAACACAACTTCCACATCTGTATGATCTGTAACCTAAAAATCAAGATACAAAACCTCTAAAAACCTTTGATCATCACACCCAAACCACACAAGAATATCTTCAACCATAAAGAAATTTGGAGAAAAATATAGAACACACATCTATCACACTGCACACTCCTTTATTCAATTTTTCTCAAAAGCACTTGGAAACCAAGTGAACTAACTACAACTGCAACACTTACTCATCACATACATCATTGAAAATACACTGATGATAGCACCACATAATAGTGTACCACTCTCCAACAACTCCATCCAACCACTTCAAGCTTCCAAAAATCTCTACAACTGTATTGGAGGTTAACAACAATGACATCACCAAAAATATTCCAATATTGTGTTGATATTGATGACAACACCAACAAATTTCCAACAATGTCCCCCTTTTTCATTGATGGAAACACTAGCTTTGAAAAACTATTAGCAAAAAAAGAAACTCTACAACAAGAAGCACTCCCCCTAACTAGGATATCTCTCATTCTTCACACTTTCTCTTTTACCTCTGCTTCTCAAACTTCTTGTCCCCCTATCTGAGGATTTGTTAATACTCTCATTCTCCCCCTTTCTTTAACACTCTTGCACTATATTTTTTCAACCAACTCTCTCTCCCTTTGAAATCAATGGAAAATGGAAATACCAACACCTTTTACACGTCACTTGCATTAGAATTTTCTTTTCTACTCTCCTCCTTTGACATCTACATACATAGCCACTTTTTTCTCTCCCCCATTGACAACACTACAAGGGGGGACACCTACTAGAAACTACTCTCTCCATTTCTCTTACTTATATGAACTCTCCCCCTCAGGGAGAAAAGACATGCTCAGTTTAACTACACCAACCAACAACCACTACCTACTCCCCCTGAGAGTTAGCCTCCATCAGTCCAAAATAGAGAATGAATCTTGATTTCTCCACTAGACTGATGCACAATATTATGCATCTAGTTGAAAGGAGGGGAAATAACCCCTAAATTCTACCAAAGATACTCAAAAGTATCTTTTGGAAGAGCCTTTGTGAAAATTTCTACAACCCGATCCTTTGTAGGCACATACTCCAACTTCACTTCATTCTCTACAACTTTCTCTCTTAGAAAGTGATACCGAATTGATATATTTTGTGTTCTTGAATAGATTACAAGGTTCTTTGAAATATTGATTTCACTTGTATTTTCAAACAAGATAGAGATAGGTTCATCATATGATACTTTGATATCCTTTAATGTTTTCTTCATCCACAACACCTATGTACAACATGATGCTATTGTAGTATATTCCACCTTTATAGTAGATAATGATACTAAATCCTTCTTCTTACTTAATCATGAAACCAATTTTATTCCAAGAAAGAAATCATCATGACTTACACTTCTTTAGTCATCTATACAACATACCCAATTTGCATCTGTATATGCACTCAAAGAGAAGTTAGTATCCCTAGGATACTATAGAGAAAAATCTAGAGTGCCCTTCAAGTATTTAAATATCCTCTTCATTGTTACAACATGTGATTATTTGGGATCTTCTTGAAATATTGCCACACGAAAAACTACATACATGATATTTGGTCTAGTAGCTATTAGGTATAGTAGTCCACCAATTATTGATCTGCACTTGCTCTAATCTATCTTAGGAGACTCGTCATTATTACTCAACTTGAAACTAGTAACCATACGAGTACATATCAGTTTCGAGTCCTCCATACCAAACTTCTTCAACATTTATTTGACATAATTTGACTATGAAATGAAAATACCATTCTCTACTTGACTAATTTGTAACCCAAGGAATAAATTCATCTCCCCAAACATTGTCATTTTAAACTCTTTTTACATTTCCTCTATAAAATTCTTACACATGCCTTCATTTCCTCCAAATATTATGTCATCAACATACACTACCACAATTAGGATTTGTTCTCCCTCAACCTTGAAGTAAAGGTTGCTATTTGTAGTACCTTTTTTTGAATCCTTGCTACAACAAGTACATGACCAGTCTTGCATACCAAGCTCTAGGAGCTTATTTGATTCCATACAATTCTTTCTTCAATATTTAGACCATATTAACATATTGTGACAAGTAAAAACCTTTTAGTTGTTCAATGTATGCCTCTTCTTCCCATTCACCATTCAAGAATGAAGATATCACATCCATTTGATGAAATTTGAAATGTTTATGTGCTGGAAAATCCAAAAACATTCTAATAGATTCCATTCTTTCCACCAAAGAAATTTTTTATTCAAAATCTATACCTTCTACTTATGAGTACCCTTTGAACACAAGTCTAGCCTTATTTCTAACAACTTTTAGATCCTCATTCAATTTATTCCTGAAAACCCACTTAGTTCCTATCACATTCTTTTTTGTTGGTGTTTGGACCAGTTCCCAAGTTTGATTCTTCTCAATTTGCATCAATTCTTCTTCCATAGCTTTAATCCAATTATCATATTTGCATGCCTCAGTAACAATTTTAGGTTCTACCTTAGAAAGTAAACAAAATTTTATCTATTCCTTTGAAATAACTTTTCTTCTAGTCTACACACATTTTCTTTTATCTCAAATGGTTTAGTTTTCAAAACGATTCTTCTACACATACTTAGGAGTCTTTGAGATCTTTTTTGGAGATTCTTCCTCTTCAACTACCATCTCTTTTCCTTTATCTTCATTCTTTTCTTCTTCACTGCAAGGGGATTCATCAGATTCATATCCTTCTATCAGTACTAAACTTTGATGTGGTTCTTCATCCACTTTGACAGTTTCATTTTCAAAAATCTTCTTCAACCTTTTATTGTAGCACTAGCAGGCCTTACTTCTTGTAGAGTATCCAAGGAAGATACCTTCATCAGATCTTGTATCAAAATTTCCTAAGTTTTATTTATCTCTTATGATATAAATTTTTATTCCAAACACTCTGAAATATTTCACAGTAGGAGGTTTACCATACCATAAATCACAAGGAGTATTTGAATTGTTCACTCTTGCTTGATCTCTATTAAAAAATTAAACTACATTACGAATTGCTTCTCTCCAATAGAAATTTAGTAGATTTCATTCCTTCATCATAGTCCCAACAACCTCTTGAACTATCTTGTTCTTCCTCTTCACAACTTCCTTCTACTAAGGAGTCCTAGGAGCTAATAAATACCTTTTTATCCCATGATCTTTACAGAAATTGTTAAAATCATTTGAAGTAAACTCACCACCTCTATTAGATCTCAAGAATTTAGTTTTCAAATCCATTTCATTATGAAGCATAGACTTAAATGCTTAAAAATTATCTATATCTTTTGATTTTTCTTTGAGAAATGTCGCCCAATTCATTCTAGAATAATTATCAATCAATAACATGAAATACATGTCACCTTGAGAGCTACTTATTTTTGGTAGGTCCACATAGGTCTGTATGCACCAATTCCAAAGGACCTATGGTAGAATGCTCTTTAGTCTTGAACCTCTTCTTTGTTTGCTTTCAAACTTGACATTCTTTGTAGATTGTATTGATAGGATTTTTTTATCATTGGTAGATATCTCACAACATCAGTAGAACTGATCTTTACCAGGCTATCAAAATTGATGACCCATTCTTCTATACCATAGCCAACTTTCATTAATTTGAGACATAAAGCACATTGCACCACTACCTTTGAGCTAATAAACATTACCTTTTGTCTTTGTTCCCACAACAACAAAAGTACAAAATCTTCATTTTGTAATTTCACAACCATCCTAAAACACAAGATTATATCTTCTACTACACATTTTTCCTACACTTAGGATATTATGTCGAAAACCCTTGACATAAATAACATAATCTCTTTTATAATTACCATCAAAACTAATTGAACCTTTTCCATAGATCTTAGTAGATGTATCATCATCAAACATAACAAGACCACCATCATGTTTTAAAGCTTAAAAACTTACTCTTGTCACCTATCATATGATTTGAACATCCACTGTCAATTATCTAGTAGTTTCTCTCCTCTCTTGCATAAAAAATAGTCAAAATAGTTCCTTCAATGTTATGACCTATTTTCAGAGAACTTTCCTTCACACATCTTTCAAGATTATTAGGATTAGTTCCAACATTTAAAGCAATGAACAAGCATTCATCACTTCCTTCATCTAGATAATCTGATTCCTCGTTAGTAGAAACTCCATTATCTTTGTCAACATAACAACTCTTTTTGACGGCTTTACCTTTATGATCCCTTTGTTTGTCATTGGTAACTTTGTGTGAACCCCAATCCTATACCTGCACAAACATGGAAAACAAACACTTTATTAGGTTCATATGCAAGTAAGAACATGGATTCCCCATGAAATCTATCTACAATATTCAAAATAGGAAATGAATGAAGAACAACACAAGCAAATAAGTTAAATCCTAATTTAAACAATGCAAACACTTGATCCCATGGGGAATTGGTGCCAATTATGTGTAGAAATTGGCCCTTTTCAAATTCCTTTGTAAGCTTTGATGATTTCATCCATTTTTTTGATGAAGAAAAATATGAATCCTTGAGAAAACTTGCAATAACCTAGCTATGGTGATGGAAAATGCTCAAGAAAATAGATGATATTGCTCTAAATATGAAGATAATAACTTTGCATTGAAATTGTGGATGAAGAATGAGAGGAAGAGTCTCTCATTTATAGATTTAAAATTTAGAAGAATGAGCAAGTTTGAACAATGTGGGATCATTCAACATCCAATGGCTTAGTGCCACTTGTCAAAATGTGAATGGGTGAAGGTTGTGCAGATTTTGATGAATGAGCCAATAAATGTTATTAGGTGGATTTCAAATTTGTGAAATGACTTGTTGAAGAGGGAAGAAAAATGACTTAAATGGCACTTGGCTCAATTCACAAGGACATGTAAGAGGGGAGTGAATGCTTTGTTGGATGTAGAGATCCACTTGGAGGAATTTTCAAATTTGGGGGAATATTCCCCTTTTATTCTATGTTGAGGGAAAATAGGGATTTAATAAATTAAAATAAATGATTTATTGTGCAACTTGCATTCTCTAGAGAATGTGACATGGCTTAGGATTAAATTAATCATAGGTTAATTAATTTAATGAGAGATTTATAAGATGTGACAATTTTGACTTAAATTTATGAGTTGATTTAAATCAAAAATTGAGAGGAAATATTTAATTAAATCAATGTTTTGATTTATTTAACTAAGGGGGATAATTTTAGATTAAATTAGATAAGGTTTAATTTATCCAATTTAATAAGAAGACTTTAGTGATTTAATTAAATAAAGTGAATTATTTAATTAAACAGAGATACAGGGTTAATTAAATTAAATTGATTAATTTAATCAATAGGAAAGAACGACTTAATCAAATAAATAATGATTTATTTAACAAAGAGATGAAAGTTGATGACAAGCTGAGAAGGTGATTAAGGATGAAACGATGTTAGTAATTAGGATAAAGTGTGTAGGATCGAATTGTATATTTTCTATGTCTACATTTTGCCCCTCTTTGAAGCAATACACTTGTTGCATTGGTTCAAAAAATAAACTGCTGTGATCAAATTTCAATTTTTTTTTATTTTTCAGATGCCCCACTACTGCCCCAGTGAGAGGATTACGCTGGTATATTGCCCCCTCGAGAGATCGGATAAAAAATTGGATTTTTTGGGTGATCTCACAAAAAAGAGGACAAGGTGCTCGAAAGGTCAGAAATGCCTTGGAATGCCAAAAAAATGTGTTAAAATGCCAAAAAAGATGTAAAATGGCCCTCGATTGGGAAAAAATGGGATCAGGAATCCAAACCCTAGGCTAGATTGTCAAATTAGGTAAAGAAACCCTAATTTTCAGGCTTAAGTAGATCTTGAGGGGTCACTTTCATATCACTTTCACACTTAGCCTTTGAAAATTCTTGCCTCCTGAGCTCTAAACCTTGAATGCATTGGTGCAATGATAACTTCCTCGGCACATGTCAGAGAGAGTACAAGTACACCAGTGGCCAGCCAGCACAGGACCTGTGGTATGTACCCCTCTCCCAACTTTTAATTTTTTTGTTCTTCATGCATTAAATAGGGTCAGTAGTAGGTTAGGTTCAAGCGACAGAATATTGCACCGCTACAAGTGTTCAATCGGTGCCGCACAACCCTATATTTGGCCGCATATGCACAAAGGACCACCGCGGTGCAGTTTAGAAATTAGGGTTCAGGGCCAAAGTGAGCCACATATGAAAATAGGTCCGTGGCGATCCTATTTAGAGTTTAGGGTGCCAGGATGTGGTCAAAATCTGCCATAATTGGAAATAACCCACATTTGTAGTTCAGTCAGTAGAAACTCAGTTCGAGGGTCCAATTTTTTCAAAATTTGATGTTGTGACCTTTCTTGTGCAAGAGGACCTTGGGATACTACACTCGAGGGAGCACCAAAGTCCTATACTCAATAGATTTGAGGGTATGCACATATTTCTTCAGGAGCAGCTTTGTGCTATGGGTCTCTGGTTTGTCGCATACATTCATCCTGTTCAAACCCATTTGGGTACGATGACAGCCTTGGCGGAGTGGTGGTATAGCGAGACATCCTCCTTCCACCTTCCCATTGGCGAGGCCACCATCACACTAGAGGATGTCTGGCGTATACTTCGATTGCCTATTCATGGGGAGAGATTCATATATGATGTGGACACTGGCAGGGATACTTTCTTCACAATCATGATATTAGATCAGATCATCTTCTTTGAGGGCCATATCAACTTGGAGAGGTACTGCAGTGTGGTGCCCACATTTAGGCTTATTGTGGCAGCCATCATATCAGGTATTGTGGCACCAAATTGGTGAGGCCGATACTCCAATCTAGGTTGGGCACTAGCATGGGAGCTGATGGTCATTCGTGGAGAGTTTTGCTTGGGGGCTCCTGATGCTGGCCTCTTTGTACCGAGATCTTCATGAGTTTGCTTACCTTGATAGCAGGGCCATTGGGGCCAAAGCTACTTTGTTAGACATCTAGGCATGGGAGTGGATTCTCGTACTCCACCCATAGGTTACACCAGTGGTATTGGATATAGATGATCTAGTTGTTTGGAGGTACGGTGGTGTAAAGATCACCTTTACTCATACAAGGGCATGTGACATCGCCCATTGGTGGCAGGTGATCGATGAGATGAGAGAGTTTGTTTGGAGACCCTGGCTGGGCATAGGCCCATGGTATGACGATGTCCAATAGTTATTCTTTGCTCACCAGGAAAGGTGGATGTGGGGTAGAGAGAATACGATGATAGAGCGCTACCTCCCTAACAAAGTAGCCCACTGGTTTGGGGACATTCAAGACATGCCAGATGATCAGTACATGGAAATCTTCACCCATACCATGAGGGAGATTGTATGGGGCCAACCCATTCTAGCATCCGAGGTAGTAGGCTCATTTAGAAAAATAGTGGCTAGGCCGTGGCCATATGATTAGGGGCCAGTAGACGTGGGGGTTACACAAGCATACAGGGATTGGTTCTGACCCCCGTCGAGATTAACAAATCCAGGTACAGTGCCTGCATGATGGAGATGTGTTGTGCCTTGTATAATCACCCCATCTTTTTCCTTGGTCAAAATGGGTCCCCCTCTTTTTGTTTTTGTCCTTGGTTGTTTTTTTTAAACAAAGTTTGGAGTTGTTCTTTATTCCAACACTTTGTTTTTCTTTGTTCTATCGGAAACGGAGCCAGATCAGAATCTAGATTTGAAACTTGTTTTGGTTTTATTCCCTGTCTCCTTCCCGATTCTAATCTCGCTCATCTCTTTGTTTGGTCTCTTTGGTCTATCTTGTTTTCCTTTCACGGAGTTGGAGCCGGAATGGATATTAAGTTTGGGATTTATACAAAGTTTCCAAACTTGTTTCCATCCCACCTCCGCCTCTGCCTTTGCCTTTCTGGTCTATTTGTTTGGACTTGGGATCGATGTTGACTACCTTGTTTTGATCTTGATGTCTTCCTTTTGGTTCTTTCTTTCCTTTCCTTTTTTGTTGGTGAAACCAAAACCAAACTCAAAACTTGGACAGAGTTTCCAAACCTATTTCTCATTCCATTTTCGCTCCTACCTTTTTGTTGTTGTTTGACTTTACTTCGGTCGCACAATAGTTTTGTGTCTGTTCACGCCACTATTTTTTGTCCGACCTGCCGCATTAATGGCATTAATTACAGGAACCTCCCACGTATAAAATTGGATTTTAACCTTATTTAAGGCTAACTCGTTGGTTATTATCACTATTAAACAAGTAAAATCGAACCAGAGTTGTAGTAGACCATTTGGGAGCATGATTAAATCAAAGGCAAAGCATTTTTCATGTGGATTCGATCAAGGTCCAGCCTATTGGATTTCCTTTTGAGGTAGGGTTCCTGTTCTTTGTCTTCTTTGTTGCCATTTTTTGTGCTTGTTTGGTCGGCTGTTCTTCATGGGGTTCATGACTGTTTTCATGTGAATCCTTTCTTATTTGATTTTGTTTTGTTTCCTTTGTCTTCAGTTCTTTCTCTATTTTTGTTTTATTTGGTTGTCTATAATTTTCTCATTTGTTTTTACTTGGCAACGATCATTTTCATGTTTTTTCTTTGTGCCCGCACCATTGTTCCCTAGGTTTTAGGGGTGTCGATCATCTGCTACATGTTTTTGTGGTGTTCTTTGATCCATTACTTAACCTATCGACTCTTTGGCATATCAACTTGTTAATTTTGAGTAGGGTTAAGTTGTGCCCTAATTATTTAAGTCGAGGGGTTTTTATAAACTAGGGTTTTTGCACATCTTTGATTAGTTTTAAAAAAAATTGTGCCCTAGTTGTTGTGTTTCTTCTTGGTCATATGGGGGGATGGTTTGGTACTATTAGTTTAAGCCTCCTTGGCCTATTAGGTGACCTCATTTTTGGCCATGATATCATTCATTCTACTGTCAAAATTTCTAATGACATCATGTTTGTTTTAACCAGAGTCAGATCTAGGATTAATTCTATTCTTGAGCCTTTGTTTGCCATAGATGTCGGATCCATCTCCGAGCCCACTTTTGATAACTCTATCGGAAGCGGAAGAAAAATGGGATATAAATTTGAAACTTCTTCATTATACCAAGTTTGATTTCCATTCCGATCCCGATCCTGATTACCATTCTAACTTCGTCTCCGATCTCGTTATATGGTTTGTTGTGAGTTCAATGTACATTTCGGTCCCGACCCCAACGGTGTTTTATAAGCTTTCTAAGGATGTCGTCTACCTGGTCCTGCTTTTGGTGTATAAGAAAGGTGAGATCTCTGACCTAGTTTTTCATACTTCTTGAGGATCTAATCTTGGGTTTTTGATGCAAAAATTAGGATGTCAGGAGCATCGAGTGAGGCTTCTCAAAGGAGTCAACCTGCAGAAACTTCAAAATTGGGAGCAAAGCCTAAAAGGGTTAAGCTATAACAACTCTCTTATACCTTGAGGTATAATCATTGGGGTCTTGCCATCACTGCTAGTAAAGTGGATTCTAATTGGGCAGACATAACTGATACCAACTTGGGTCCGTTCCATTGCGAATAATTATACGCTAAAATGTTTGCTGAAGAGGTAACAAGGAGGACCCAAATAATAGTTGAGTCTAGCTTGGCTCATATCACTATATTTCCTCTGTCAATCCAATGTCCTAAATTAATAATGACAACAATTGGAGCCTATAATCCTACTACTAAACATTGTGTGGATTTGTAGGGTAATGTCATCATTGATTTAACTCCTCAAATGTTTCAGTTTATGTTCCATGTGCCCATTCCAAAGAATCTTAGGCAACTCAATGAGGCGGAGGCTTTGAAAACGTATAGTAATCATAAGGAAGCCAAAAAATCTCACTTGAATAAGAAATGGATGAGAACTAAGAAAAATTTTCTAGTTAAGCTTCCAGATCAGCCTAAAAGGGCAGAATTCTACAAGGAGGTTGGGGACATAATAATGATGCTTTCTAGAATGTTTGGGAAAAGGGATGCTTTTCACTTTAAAGAATGGATGTTTCCATTCATTCAGACAATCCTAGATGGTAGGCAACAATTTTATTGGCCCATGATTGTGTCTAAAATCATACACAACCAAATGGTTAGAGTGAGAGAAACCAAGAGTTTCTTTATGACCTCTTATGTCATTTATGCAGTAGCAAGGAGAGGCATTTTTATAGGTTTAAAAAGAGTGGGGATTTTGGGAGAAGATGATGGACAGAGCAAGGCATGGAATCATTATGATCAGCTCACCTTGTAGACTTCTGAACTACATTACAGAAGGGTTAATGATGCATTTTTATATGTCATTATTAACCAGCTTACGAGAGATGCAGGATATAGATTGAGCCAGGAGGCCATGACATTCATCGCAGAGTGGGGATATTGGTTTATCCAATACCCCAAGTTTACTTATTTTGGGCTGGCTAGATTTGATGGTCATCCTCACCTACTCCCTAGATGTTGCAGCAACATGATTGTTTTAATGGAGTTTGTTTATCAAGCCTTGGGGGTTAATGCTAAAATTGGTATAAAGCATAATCCCGGTTGTCATAAGTTCCCCATGAAGTTGGGTGAATATAGCTATCCGCACCTTGTGGGATAAAAGGTTATTTGCAATGAATTGATGCATCTAAAATTAGGCTTGTACACTGCTAGGAAGCACTTTGATCCAAAGAAGAAGATGAATGTTTTTCTTGCTTCTTTTTTTGATAAATATTTCAATCTATTGGAGGACTTCTAGAGTGATCTTTAGGATGAGTATGACTTGAGGAAAAGGAATTATGAAAGGTTTCCTATCCCACTCATGGTGGAGTATGGGGTCAAGGTGGACATTCCTGAAACACTATCAGATGATGGGGTGGTTCTGTATCCCCTATATGAGGCACAAAATATAGGTACCAAGAGCTTAGATCCTGTAGATTGGGGTGTGGAGGAGACAATAGATATTAAGAAGATAGCAAGACCAATGTTGTATAGAAGCATCCAATGGGTTGTGCTAAGAACAAAGGAGCCTGGGGGTCAAAATTCCAAGAAAAGAAAAGGTGCAAGTACCACTCAAGGGTACAAGAGAACAAAGAGAAGAATGCCTCCCAAGGAACCCTTGGAATTCTTCCCTCCTGACATAGAGGAATTTTAACTTGAAGTTCCAGCTCAAGATTTACCTGAATCACATGAAGAAGAAGTTCCAACAAGACTTGTGGCCTCAACATCAGTTGTGGGTGAGTCATGTACTCAGCTCCCTACTACAGAGCAGCCAAGTGGAAAAATGCCTAGGGGAATCCTCCATAAGGAAGCTAAAAATTTAAAGGGAAAGGGTCTTGAGGTTGAAATCCATGAAGTAGAGACAAACTCTAAGGGTACTCTATCAGATAAGGAGACACTAGAGGAGATGCCTCTTGATGAAATTGAGCATGTTTTGATAGAAGAGGACCAATGGTCACTGTTTGAAGAAGCTAAGAGAGCATCAGATGCAAAGGCACAAGTTGAAGCATTGCAGAAATAGCAAGAGTTAGATGCCAAGGCACAAGCTGAACGCTTGCAAAAGGAAATGGATGCAAAGAAACAAGCTAATGCATTAATTCAACAACAACAATTAGGGGCCAAATAGAAATATGATGATTTGGCCAAGAAGCAACAACAAAAGGAGTAGTAGCTCAGAGTAAAGGAGGAAAATGACAAGTTAAAAATGCTACAAAAGATCCATAATCTTGAGGAAGAAATGCTAAACATAGAAGAGAAAGGGAAGCCCTTGAGGCTAAATTTAAAATTATTGAAGAGGCCTATAAGAAAAGGGAGAAAGAAGAATGCTTGTAAAAGGAAAAGGATGTTGAGGAGCTTACTAAGCAACAAAAAAAGGAAAAGGAAGCATGGGACAAGCTCAAAGACTTGGAGAGAGAGAGAGAGAGAGATAAATTTCTTGAAGAAAAGAGGTTAGAGGAAGAGCATTTGAAAAAGGAATGAGAAGATAAAAGGCTGTAGGAGAAGAAGGATAAGGAAGAGGTCGAGAGGGTTGCACAAGAAAATGAAAAAAAGAAACAAAAAAATGTGTAGGAGGTTGATTCTCAACCTAGAGTTACTTTGTTGCAGCCACTATCTTCTACTACTACTGCCTCTTCCTCTACAATGATGGCTACCACTCCTAGTGATCCTACATGGTTAAAGCTAGATCTTGAGAAGAAGCAAATAGATAAACCACAACCTCTTAATTGGGAAGAAATGATGAAGGAGATAGAAAAGGAAAGACCCAAGAAAAATGCCAGAGTTCTTCATTCCACAAGGCTCACAGAGGCAAGAGAGATCATTGCAGAATGTGCAATTCCAGTGGTGGACAAGGATAAAGGAGATATGCAAGTGACTGATTATCAACTAGGTATAGTCAATTTGGGGAGGCCTACAAGGAATCAACAAATGAATTTGATTGATGTTTTAACTTCATCCACAAAGTCTAGAATGATCAAAGATAAACAAATAAAAGATGAGCTGAAGGCTCAATTGGATCAACTGCATAGTTTCTTAACGAATGTTTCCACTCCCAGGTCACAACAAGCTACAACCTTGGAAACACCAGTCTTACTCAGCAAAAGGGAAGTTGATGGTTTAGTACAAATGAGGAGTAAGTTTGGGATGCTAGATAGATGGATCAATAAGCTTAACTAGGAAGTGGGTGAAGTGTTGGTAAACAATTTGGAAATTCATAGAACAACACTTGAGTTGATAGAGGAAATGGGTCATCATACTGAAATGCTAGGAGAATAGGAGGAAGAATATAGAGGGTATTTTCAGAAAATAAAAGATATCAGTAAGTTGCCAAAGTCAACTCTTTTAGAGCAATCAATTCTTGAAGAAGATAATGCAGATTTCTTGGAAAGAGCCTCAAACATAATCTGGTTTAGGTCTGATTTCATACATAAACATAGTAATGAAATTCAAGATGCTAGTAAGGACTTGAATGAGTAGCTTGATGAACTAGAAGCTATAGTGGCCATTTTAGTCAATGTAGACATACCGGTTAAGGAAGGAATGCCTTTGAATCAATTAAAGGAGAAATGGAATAATAGGTTTTAGGAGGTCATGCAGAAAGAGGATGATGGAGAGGACTTATTGTTGGATAGACTAATGGATATTAAAGAAGAGGTGAAATCTGCTAGGAGGGAGTTGACCAAATTAAAAGATATGAAGGAATTTTCCTCAGTAGATTTGAAAAGAATTAAATTTGAAGACAACTGGGTTGATGGGCCTGATGTGGATATCCTTCAACAAGTGTTCTCTAGTTATGATGAATATCTTCTTGAGAAAACTATGCAGGAGTGAGTTGGGAGCAAAATGATCTATTTTGGGCACATGATTTCTGATTTTCTCTGCTACTTCACAAGGCAATCAACATTTGAACTAAAGATCAACCGGTCTAAGTTTCTTGATGAGGTTTTGGTTCCTTGATTAGTGGATCTCAATTTTTTTTTGAGAGGGATTTATGCGTAGCATGTCTATATGTAATTTGGAGCTCCATATTGTAAAGGTCAGCGAATGAAAGTAGAATTGGCCACTTGATGATAGCAGATAGGATTTTTTATAGTTTTTGAGCAAAGATACTTTTTAAGTTTATGTTGAATTTAGGTACACTTTTTATATAGTTTTATGTTGGAATTGAACTTCTTGGATGAGGTTAATGAACCATAATCGGTTTGTATTCCAGTGAGTTTTGTGTACATAAATGTTTCTTATTTGATGTGAATCAATAGGGGAAACCAGATTTTAAGGATTATTTCATTAAATTGTCTATGAATAGAATTATTATATGTCTGTTGATCTATATTATTGGCAATGAATGAGGAGTTTGTTTTGAATCTTGTGGAATATTGATGAATGGTTGTGATGATTAAACTAAGCACTGTGAATGTATGCAATGGTATGGATTGTTTTGTGAATTGCATCATGTTATGGTTTTGATATGTTAAGAAACACTCATTGTTAAGAATATATGTCTGGATGTTAAAGAATCATGTTCATGTTTTACTGATCTGTGCCTTGATCTATCCTTTTTCTATTTATTTAAACCCCCCCATTAAACATAAATTGATGAATCCGATACAGTTTGTATTCCTTATCACCAGCAAAGTCCCCTTGAATATTACAGTTTCATTGGCCAATTAAGTGGCATCCGATAGTTGAGAACCAGCTACTAGGACCTTGGAAGTTAGGCTACTATATGTTGTCTTTCTTTTTCAAGAGAAATAGAGTAGAAATATTCTATTTTTTGTTGTTTGTGTCATTTTCACCATCAACAAGACCTAGGGGCAGGTTAGCTGGCAGGGGAAGGGGATAGGGAGGCAGAGGTGATGGTGAGAGAGATGATGATGCAGCCAGAGGAGGAGGTAGCCCTCATCCACATCAGACACCACCACAGGACTAGGCACCCTCGTGGGCACCGACACCACCATAGGTACCAACACCAACATGGGATCAGGCACAATCGAGCCCTCTTCGAGATCAGGTACCACAACAACAACTAACCACATAGCCAGACCATAGGGATGCCCTGATCCAACAACTTCAGGGGTAGATATAAATTTTGAAAGCTCAGCGAGATCGGGCCAGACAGTAGGTTTTGACCGTTATTGCTGAGAGAGATCATGCTCGTTCGCAAGATCAAGAGACAGGTTGGCAGAGGTAGCTTCAAAGTATGGCCTCCTCATCCTAGGGTAGGATAGTTTCTTTGTGAGCATATTGAGAGGTGGTGAGAGAGGCTGAGTACTATGGGAAGCATTATAGGCATGTAGTGCTGCCAGCCGGTTAGGTGCCATATTTTTCTCAGTAAATAGGGATGAGGCCTCTCAAGGACCATGGTGAGAGACCAGAGGGGGAGGGACACAACCAGTAGGGCTAGCCCTTTGATCACAAATAGTTATATTTTTTGATTTATGGGCTTCGATTTTATTTCCCCTACTGTATCATGTATTTTGATGTATACACTTGATCCAATTTTTGTACCATGATAGTTGTACATTTTGATGATATATGAGATGTTTCTATTTATGATATTTCCCTATAATGTATGGATTCATTTTTAATTTCCTATATGAGATGATATGTTATGAGATGTATGCATGATGTGATGCAGTGATTATGGATGCATTTCTTTTTGTATTTTTTCTATGCGTTTTTATGGTAAAAATGTATGGATGTAGTTAATGATATGCAGATGATTTATATTATGCTCTTGATGGTTTGTGTAATTAATTATGATGATGATGATGCTTGTTTCTTATGAAAAATCATGATAATGTATGATGTAAGATGAATGTAAATCTATATTATTCTTCACAACTCAAGATGATGATAATGCAAGATGAAATGATGTGATATGATCTATATGATATACATTTATGCTGATGATTTGTGGATGCAGGATGGATGTATCGGCAAAGATATGATTAACTGTCATGGTACCATGTTATTGTGGAAAGAAGGTAGAAGAAAAGATATTCAACAAGTTATTATCATTAGAGCCGATGCCAATGAATTGCTTACCAAGAGTTGGGATTTTAAAAGAGCCAATTACTTTATGTTTGATAACACACATAGGTATGATGCATCAAGTTATAAAAAACTAGGATGGTGTTGGACCTAGTGTGATGGACTTTGTCTTGTCAATTAGATAGGAGTATTAATGTTCACACTTGACATACAAAACCCTATTTAGAATGTAGTTCAAATATTCTAGACATCTCAGACCAAAACATAAAAAGGAAAGCCTTCTTATGTGGTCAACAAGACACCTAGAACATCCTCCCTACAAACAAAACAAAGCATGCATGACAAAGTTATTTTACAAGAATATCCAACAAGAACAACAGATAAAAAGATAATGATTGTTGCCCCATTCCTTTCTCTCTAAATCTTTTTGTTTGGACATCATCGATAGGTCCTTGGAATGAGCGCAATAAGATAAATCCAATGCATAGATAAAGTAAAAAAGAGAGCTAATGTTCTTCATACCGCTATCCAATACTAAAATATGATGATGCTTGATGTTGATCTCCATCGCAGGAAGGTCACATTCCTAGGAAATGTGATCAGGTGATGATAAGATTGATTATGTGATAAGCTATTGATACTCTGAGTTGATCAACTTCCTGACTCATTGATCTAGACTTGAGACTTTGAGGATTAGGTGTTCACTTTTGAACCTGCTAGAATTGCTTCTGACTGACTCACCAAAGGATGAAGATGATGATTGATTTATTATGAATGGTGATTATCGTGGGTGAAAGTGAGATGAGACGGGTGCATCATTTTGGTTTTTAAAATATTTGGATGTTTTTGGTGTTTTTTGAAATGTTTTGAGGCTGTTTTTTGGATTTTGAGACTTTTCAATGTTTTTGGTATTTTCGAGACTTTGACCTAGAGATTAACCTAAAGACATATCTTAGGGGTCTCGGGAGCTAATAAATAGATTAGTCTTGCCTACATTATACACGCAGAGACCACACAATTCAACTGATGAAAAACTTGACTCAATGATGAGATAGATGGGCAAATGGATTGCCATTTCTATTGCTACAGATGCTTAAAGGACTAACCTAAAATGTCTCAGAGGATGATCAAAGATCAACCTTACCTATGTTCAAGCTCAAAGATGATGTATTTTGGTTGGATGACTCTATTTTTATTTTTTTCAAACTTTCGACATGTTTTGGATTTTGACATGATTTGGATGTTTTTTGGATTTTTGATTTTTTTGAATATTTTTGAATATTTTTGATGTCAAGGAAGATCACAAGAATATACATGAATCTAATCTGATGTAGGTACATGAACATGCCCCCAACGTGATGCATTAGACTACTTCGATAAAGGCAAGACAAACTGACCTTAGGAATATGCCAAGTAGTACTAGGGTGGAACATGATACAAACACAAGATCAAGCTATGGTACGGATGCGAACAGATGGTGGAAGGATAGATGGAATTCAATGAATAAGTGAGTCGTGAAGATCCTGGTGGATGGAGAATTCTTTATTTACGTTTTGCACCTATTTTCCAGGTATTCACCAAGGTACTTGTCCAAAGTGCCACCGAAGTGGTATTCACTAGAGGACAATTTTTTTCTTTACACTTTTCAATCCTTTTTTTGATTTTTTTATTATTTTTGTATTTTTTTATTTTTAATGTTGTCACCAAGATGCTTGTTTGCCAGGTTTTCATCAGGGTGACCATTTTTTCAGGACTTTTTTTGAATTTTTTCTATTTTTTAGTTCTATACCTTGCAATATTTTAGGCATAATTTTTTTTGAGATGGGAGCTATTCATGGGCTCCTATAGGGGTTCAAATTCTGGTGTTGATAAATGATATGCCCCTGATTTATAGCTTGCCATGATAATGAAAGGTCCCAACTAGTTGGGCTCAATTTTTCATTTTCTTTCTAGGTTTGGCACGTTCTTCTGGTTCTCCTTTAGCACAAGTTCACCAACTTGGAAGGTCCGGCTCTTGATATTCTTGTTAAAACTCTACTTGAGTTAGTTTTGATACACCTATAGATAATTTAGGGCTTCCATACGTCATTCATTTAGAAATTCTAGCTCATTCAGTCACGAGACCTTGTATTCTTCATCTATGATGAGGTTTTGTAATGATATTCTTAGGGATGGGAGCTCGATCTCAATGGGTAAGATGGATTTTGATCCGTAGACTAGCAAGAATGGGGTGGCACCTGTTAGTGTGCAGATGCTAGTATGCTAGGCCCATAAGGCAAGATTTAGCTGTAGATGCTAGTCATGACCAACGCCATTGACTATTTTCTTAAGGATTTTCAAGATGGTTTTGTTGGTAGCTTCTGCTTGGCCATTGCCTTAGTGATAGTATAGAGTGGAAAAGTGATGTTGGACATTGAATTTTTCACATAAGTCATGAACATCCTGGTTTTTGAAAGGTGTCCCATTATCTAAGATAATGGCTTGGGGGACACCGTACCGACAAATGAGGTAGTTCAAGATGAACTTGGATATCTAATTTCCCATTATGTAAGTCATGGGAATGGATTCAACCCACTTTGTAAAGTACTCCATGGCAGTGATGATGAATTTGTCACCATTGGATGAGGTGGGGGTGATTTTTCCGATGAGATTGAGCCCCCACTATGAAAAGGGCCAAGGTGTAACAATAGGATGAAGCTCTTGAGCTGGTGCATGGATAAGGTCACCATGCTGTTGACATTATAAACATCTTTTGATGAAATCATGTTCATCCCACTCCATTGTGGGTCAGTAGTATCCAGTTCTCAGCAAATTCTTAGCCAAGGTCATACCACTCGAGTGTGATCCACAAATGCCATTGTGTACCTCAGTTAAAGTAGTTAGGGCTTCCTCAATGTTCAGGCAATGTATTAGGGTTCCTTCAATGCTCCTACGATAAAGGGTTTATCCTAGGATGACAAAGCGGGTTGAATTTTTAACAAAGGCTTGTTTAAGATTCAGGGTTATATTGGTGGGAAAGACTCCTATTCTTAAGTAGGTGTAAACTTCATGATATCAGAGATAATTGGGACCAACAAGTTCACACAAAAATTCAGACTCTAGTACCTCAAATGCTAGTACGAGAAGCTACTCTACAAGGAATTCTTGGTTTGGGATGTTGCATGATATTTCCAAGAGTGATCCAATTGTAGCTAGTGTGTTTGCTGCTCTATTGTTTGATCTAGGTAGTTGTTCAATGTGATATCAATGAATGACTCTTTGAGGCTCTTGACCAACTTCTTTTATGGAGACAGTTTATCATCCTTTGTCTGATATTCATCGTTTACCTAATTGATAATGAGTTGAGAGTCCCCATATACTTTTAGAGCCATGATCTGGCATTGTACTACAATTCTTAAGCCTATGACGAGAGCCTCATACTCTGCTATGTTGTTTGTGCATGGAAATGACAGTTTGTAATATTTTGGTATGTAGTCTCCTTGGGGAGTTATGAAGAAAATTCCTACTCCTGACTTGTGTTGCATGTAAGATCCATTGAAATACATCTTCCAGTGGTCTGCAACACTTAGGTTGAAAATTGATTCTTAGGGAATTGTGAAATTAGTGGATTTTCTGCGTATATAGGTGCCTCTACTAGTTGATCTACAATTGCCTATCCATTGATGGCCTTGTGCTCCACATATTCAATGTCGTGTTCTGTCAATATCATGACCCACTTGGATTTTCATCCCATGAGAGTGGCTTTAGAAAGTAGGTATTTGAAAGGATCTATCTTCATAATTAGCTTGATTTGATGAGTGAGGATGTAGTGTCTGAATTTCTGTGTTGCAAACACAACTGCTAGACAAGTTTTTTCAATAGAAGTATAGTTTAGCTTGTGTCCCACCAGAGTTCTGCTGATATAATATATTGCTCTCTCTCTTCAATTTTCATCGTGTTGAGCTAATAGGGCACCAAGAGTTGCCATGGTTGCTGAAATGTATAGGATCAATGGCTTTCTTGGGATTGGTGGCATCAAAACTGGTGGCATGAGTAAGTATTCTTTGATTTTGTTAAATTACAAGTCGCATTTGTCATCCCAATTGTATGCTACCCCCTTGTGGAGTAGATGAGAGTATGGGATATGTTTATCTGCCAGTTGTGCTACAAATCTACAGATGGACTAGAGCCTGCCTTGTAGACCTCTGAGCTGCTTTAGTGTCGTAGGTGCTTCCATGTCAAGGATCACCTTGAACTTGGTAGGATCCACCTTGATTTCTCTCATTGACACTATATATCCCAGGATTTTTCCTAATTGTACCCCAAAGACACATTTCTTTGGGTTGAGATGGACCTTATATTTTTCCAATCTATCAAAAATAGAGCTCAAGGCTGCTATGTGGTCCTATCTTTTTCTGGATTTTTCAAATATGTCATCTTCATAGTCTTCCACTGTCTTATGAATCATGTCATGAAAAATTAGTGTCATGGCTCTTTGGTATGTTGCACCTACATTCTTTAACCTGAAAGGCATCATGTTCCAGCAATAGGTCCCCCACAGACATGTGAACGTTGTCTTGTGTTGATCCTCTTTTGCTATCATGATTTGGTTGTATCCTGAGAAACCATCCATTAGTGATAGCATCTCATGTTCGGCCATCATACCCACTATCATTTCAATGTTGGGTAGGGGAAATTCATCCATAGGACATACTTTGTTTAGTTCTCTAAAATTGGTGTAAATACGAATGCCCCCATTCAGCTTTGAAACAAGTACAATATTGGACACCCACTCCGGATAATCAATCAGGTGTATGAATCCCATGTCCAAGAGCTTCTGTTGTTCCACTTTGACTAACAAGGCTATTTGGGGGTGCATCTTTATCAACTTCTGTCGTACTACCTTTGCATCCGGATACAGAACTAAATTATGGACTACCACCTCCTGATCAAGACCCAACATGTTTGCATAAGTCCATGTGAAGTTCACCTTTCTTTCTCTTAGGAATGCCACTAAGATTTCTTGTTATTTTGTGAGAAGTGATTCAACATAGAACATGATGTGAGGTGTTTCTTCCATTCCAAAATTAATGGGGTTACACTGTTTTGCTAGAACTGCTGATTTTTCTTGATGAAGTGCAGTGAGGGGGAGATTGAATCCTTCATCCTCTGATGCCTCAAAGAGGTTTTCACCATTGGATGCGTCCTTTATTTTTACTATTTTATGGTTAGAGAGTGCTACAGTGTGGTTTTCACTTAATGACCTTGAGCTTATTCTCATTCTTTTGCTTTTGTGACTGAAGGATTCAATTGTTTCCCCATAATATTCTTGTCTGTCCAGTGTGATGTCAAATCTCTCCTTATGATCTCCACATGGTACTGTATCCCTTAGTCCCATGAAATCTAAGAGTGCCTCATCATTTTCAAATGTGTCTAGAATCAATGGGATTTGTTTGTTGTAATCGATGAGCTATACGTAAACTAGGTTTATTTTGTGATTTTGGTGGTTTGACTCAAAGGATAAGGTACTAATCATGAGTAAGGATTCTTCAAAAATCATGGGTAAGTTGGTTATGATATTTTCATCATCACTACTACTACAGACATCAGTTATATCAAAGGTGAAGTTGTGTAGTGGCAGACCTGTGGATACTAGTAACAGTAGGGTGGCTATTGATAACTAAGGGGGAGTCTTGATTGTGTTAACTGGGAGACCTCGACCTTGTATGGTTATACTCAGAGGGGTACATCTAAGGCCAAGATTCCTCATATGCCTTTTAGGAATAATTGGTTCCAATCGGCCATCGTTGTTCTTTCCAAGACTTCCATTTCTATTATAGCCCATCCCAAGCATCATTTTTAGTCCTTTGCTTCTTTCATCCATAGGAAGGTTGGGTGTGGGCCTTTCATCTTGGTATAGTGAGCTTGAAGTTTCTCCTTCATCTACAGTCTCCTAACTTAGATCTCCCCAACATTAGAATCTAGAGGGGTTTTCTTTGAAAGTGTGGATAGGTGTTTCAACTAGTTGGAGTTTCCCATGTGACCTAGGAGATTGAGGTAACTCTTCTACAAAAAAAGCATTCTTCTTCATTTTATAATCTCCACACCCATTGTCTTGGATCATGAGCTTGATGTCAGATATGTCTGAGATGGAGGGTGTCTCTATTGCAAAAGTGGAGGCAAGGCTAGATGGATCTACATAGGGAGGGGAGGGGCCTTCATTGTTCTTTGGCACTTGGGGAAATTTGTAGAACTTGGCCTCCAGATTCTTGCAATAGGCGTTTTGTTTAGGATCACCATGAATTGTAATCTCTTCATTTTGGTATGAGAATTTTATGCATTGGTGGAATGTTGAGGTGACCACCTTCAACCCATGGATCCATGGGCATCCCAAGAGAATATTGTAGGGTAAATCAAGGTTGAGGACCTGACATGTGGTTTCCATAGTAGCTGGCCCTACTTGGATTGGGAGTTTGATAGTGCCCTGAGACACTCTTTCTTGGTCATCATATGATCTAATGGTAATACCTTTATCTTTGTCAAAGGAATCTTTGGAGATTCCCAAGTTATTTATGAGCTTTAGTGAAAAAATATTGAGGCTTGCACCTCCATCCACCAAGATCCTTTTGACCTTTTTCTTGTGAACTAGGACCTCAAGGTGTAATGCACAGTTGTGAGATGGTTGAGTGGGGAATTCTTGATTGGAGAAGGTGAGGAAATTTGGAGTAATGATGTTACTGACCATAGCTTGAAACTGCTCCATATCAAGGTTGGGAGAGATGGTAGATGAATCTAATGCTTTCTCAAGTATTTCCCTATGGGCAGCTGAGATTTTTAGTAACTCCATGATGGAGATCTGAGCAGGGGTTCTCTTTAGCTGGTCAAGGACATTGTAACCATTAGGAATGGATTTTGAGGTGGAGGTCTTAGATGGTTGTGATTCCCCAACAATAGTGACCTTGTTGCCATGTGTGGTGACTCCATAATCAACATTGGATCCTTTGATATTGACAATAGTGACCCATTCATCTAGGGATGCAACAATCTCATCATATATATGGTTCACATTACCATTTTTTTGCTTTCCTTTGTTATTGCCTTGGTTGTGGTTGGGCATTGGATTCGTGTATATTTTCAAGTCTTGGTTATCCGCTGGTTGCTCCACATTTATGACCTTATCCTCAATGAGATCTTGGATGATGGTTTTCAATTTCATGCAATTGGCGGTTGTATGCCCCTTGAGTTTGTGATAATCACAAAGGAGATTTTCGTTGTACCATGGTGCTTTTGTCATGGGTTTTGCATTCTTCTCAGAAGTGGAGATTTTGATAAGGTTCTCACTGACCATCTTCTACATGATAGATTCTATTGACTCTCCAAGGGTTGTGAACTTTTGTTTGGGGCGATACTTGTTTTGGGGAGGTGGTCCTCCTTGGTTGTTCAAGTTATTGATTTGATTGTTCAGAGGTGATGGTTGTGGTACTACCACATTGGTTTACACATTGTTGCGGTTATTATTCTGTAGTTGATGATGTGTCTGATTTTTTTTCTTTAGAGCACTAATGATGACCTTGGCATCGACCACTCCATCATTGGTGACATTCCCATTATTTGCCCATGTGCGACGTTTATCGTTATAACTGGAAGATTGGCGGTTGTCTTGATGTGTAGGATATGTAGGAAGGGCTCTCTCGATGTTGAACGCTTTAGCGATTAGTTGGTCATATGTAGTGATGCACTACATCTTTAGATAAAATGCCATGTTTTCATCTAGATTGGCTATGATAGTGCAAACTTTCTACTCCTCTAGCATGGTCCACTTGCTCTAATTGACCTTGGATCACCATCATTGTAAGGAGGCAAATAACTCCCCCTTCCCTTGTTTGAGTGTTGATAATTCCTTGAGACTGACATCCGTTCCCATATTGAATGCATAGTTCTTGAGGAATGCATCCATGATTTCTTGGAATGTTCTGATGCTTGTGGGTAGATGAGAGAACCACTCCATGCTGGGACCAGTCAGGATTCAAGGAAATAGTCACATTAGATACTTATCATCTTACACAACTTCCATGCAATGTACTATAAAATCCTTAATATGATTTTTCAGGGTTTCCCATCCCATTATATTTTTCAAATTTTAGGATTTTAAATCCCTTCGAGAATCGTACCATTGTAAGATTCCTGTCAAAGGGATAGGGACACAAATTTCTAGGTGTCCTTTTTTTTTTCCTGATTGAAGGTCTAGCACTTGCTGTGAGAGCAGTTTGATTTCTGTTGTTACATCATTTTGCAAATGAGGGGGTGGGATGAATGTGTTTTGAGGTGTTTGTGGTGTTTGATTGATGGGTGGGGTATTGATGGAGGTTTTCTACAAGCTTTGCTGCATGATTAAGGCCTGTTGATATGCCTACATTTGTACCAATAACGCTTGTTGTTGGTCTTGTTGCTATTGTTCCAACAAAGTTTGTTGTTGGTCTTACTGCTGTTGTTCCAACAAAGCTTGTTGTTGATCTAGTTGTTGTTGTGCCAACAAAGCTTGTTTTTGGTCTAGCTGTTGTTGTGCTAGCAAATCTTGTTGTTGGCCTTGCTATTGTGTTGTTTGTTGTTGTGCCTAAAAATATTGTAGGGCTTGTTGATATTCTTGTTGATGAATTTCTTGCAATTGTGTTTGCGCCTGCTAAGCTCAGTGTTGGGATTTAGCTTGAGCCTATCCTTGTTGGGATTCTTGTACAATTTGAGCAACTTGCGTGGCTTGAGCAGCCTAAGCAACTAGAGTAGCTTGTGCGGCTTGAGTAGCTTGTGCGACTTGAGCAACTTGTGTAGCTTGTTGGGCAACCAACTATGTAGCTTTTTGGTTTTTTTGAAGTGCCTTTTGATGGGTAGCTTGTTGAAATGCTTGTACCCTGGTGATGAATGAGTTCATCATGTTGACCTTTGGTGGTACTGGTAGAGGATTGGGAATGGTGTTGATCATGGTGATGAGCGGAACAATTGTGTTGATGATCGGTGTTCAAGTGGTGGATGGTGTGACCAAGACATTTGGTCCTTGAGACACCTAAGGAACAATGGATGTGTTGATTGTTGGGGTGGCTTGGATGGTTGCCATCTGTTGCTGCGATATTGATGGTAAAGCAAGAGGTCTTGATATGATGTTTTGATTTATTTTACTTGGTAGATTAATGGTGGGTAAGGGGCGAAGACCCAACCCAAGAGGTGATACATATGTTAATGGTAATGGAGGGAATGATGGTGTATTCCCTTGGAAAAGTGATGATGAGGAGGGATCAAAGACTCCCCCTATTCCAAATGACCTACCTTCTCCTTATGAAATCATGGGGAGAGAGGCTTGTGCATCTAGCAAATAGATTTGTGTTTCATGAAATGAGGATGAATCTGTATGATTATGGAATGTAAGTGGGATGTAAGGGTGTAATGGATTTACCAGGAAAGATTGGTCCAGTGTAGTGCTTGTATCCAATCTTTTGTTGCTCACAAGGCAATGTTTTTAGAGTTCTTGAAGCATTGTGCTTCCCTTGTTAACAACCGACGGGGTTCAAGCAATAGAGGATATGATTTGTGGGATGTCTTGAGTGATGCTTGGAAGTGATATTGGGGTTATGTTCACAAGAGGTCTTTCCACAATATTACTTACTTTATAGTCAGAAGGGAGTTTGGCCCCTTATTTTGCTAACTCAAGTATGTATAGGGAAGGATTGAGTTTCAACATGGCATTAACGATTCTATGATTCTCAGGATTTCGAATCATTTCAACTATTCCTCTTGTGTCATTCCCAAGTCGTTTTCAGTGACGTCCTCTTCTTGACCTTCCTCTTGGGGGGTTTGTGATGGTAGAGATGAGTTGCTTGGAGGATTTCTTGATCCCACAGGATTTATTTCAAGAGCAGTTTGACTTAGATCACTTGAAGTTGATGTTTCCTTGGTGATTTCCATATTCTTCTTGTGTTGTGATCTTGTTTGCACCATAAAATGGAGATCGATTAATCTAATCTTATGCACAAAAAGAGAAGAATGAGGATAGTTTAAGGATCAAAGTGATGATGGGGATGAGATAAGCGGAGGATGGATGATACGAATGATAAAAAATATTGAAGAACTTTGGGAAAATGCTAAATTTTAGGGCTTGATTTGATTGGATTTGATTGAGGGTAATTTGACTAAGTGTGTTAAGTCAAACAAAGTGATTTTGGACTTGTAAAATCTAAGAAGTTGTTTTATCCTAGAGAAAACTCATGCACAAAAGGATAATTTGGCTAGGTGTGTTAAGCCAAACAAGATGATGAACTCCTAGACCCCAAGAGGTAAGATTGTCCACAAGGATTGATGATAAGATGATTTTTATTCTGCCTAAACATTTAGCATGATGATTTCAAAGTTCCCAAGAGTTTGTTGGTCAGGTGATTTTTTATTTTTGATGTTTGAGGGATGGATGAGAGTGATGATTTTGATCCTAGACTTGACCTAGACAAGAATCTTTCTTACAAGACCTCAGTATTGAAGAATATGCCATACTTCCTATGTGAGAAAAGATTTTTTTTGAAAAACATTAGAATTTTTCTGATAATAAAACTCATACAAGTTGGGGTTGTTTCTTGAAGCTTTCTTGTAGAAGCTATAAACCAATCTTTCTCTAACTTCAAGGAGTCTTTCAAGATGCTCCTCATGAGCTTTTGGACTAATATTTTTGAATTTGGGCTCGCGGATTTTGATTTTGTGGGGAATCATTTGAGAGAACACATATATGGGGTCAATTGTCCTTATCTTGGCTTAATGAGTTCTTTTTACCACAAACACTTCTTTAATTTAAAGTTTCAAACTAAATGTCTATGTCTCAAATTCTTTTCATTCCACAAGGTCCATTATGTGAAAATCAAGGTTTCAAGAGCATAGCTTCCTAGGTTGTCTTTAGTATGGGAAAATTATGACATAGATCCAAATTTTTAGAAACCTCTAAGGATAAAATCCCTAGGGAAAACAAACTCATGTTTAAAGAGGATGATTTATTTATTTTTTAACTTTAAATAACTTTTAGTTGGAGGGTGTCAAACAAGCACTAATGATAATCAATAGGCGTGCAATGAATTTAGCATGATGCAAGTTGATGTAATGTACTCTAATGCATATATTTCAATAATTGGTAGGTTGTTTTATATAATTCAGCAATTAGGTGTCCATAATAATTCAAGGAAAGTTTATAGATAGGCAGATTTAATGCTAATTTAATGCACATGTAAGAGATGATCTGTGGAGCCTAGAAGTTAATAGCTATATATCTTTGGATTTTACTCCAACTACGCATATTCAGTGTGGATGACTAGATACTTGATCACACTGGCTCCCCTCCACGACACACACTTCTTGGGTCATCCAAGCATCAATACCCATGAATCTCCCATGGCATACTTTTCATCTCTACAACAGAACCACATGTAGACGTGGGGCGGCTTCATAGGACATGACCTTTTGCACCAACAAATAGAAAAAGGATTTTTGGCTTGTAAAAAAACGTTTGTAGTAAGGGCATCCAGTTTAGGGGGTGCAATGATAAAATCCTTGTGAGAGATCTCCCAACCCTTAGAACAAGGGCTTTATGTATCACACAAATATTGGGGGAGAGTTATCATGTGCCGCTTCTCATTGTCCATGGCTTTCACCGTGAACACAAATTTATATAGAGGTTTGGAAGAGCTTGGCTTTATCTCATTACCGCTTGAGTTGTTCCCTTGGGGTGAGTACTTTTTCCCACTAAGGCAGGCCCTCTAAGGTAAAAAAAAGTGAGCGAACATATCCATAGTTTGATCAATCTTTGTTGAGAGACAAAGAGAGAACACATGCCATATGTTCCACTCACACTCGCAAGATTGATTCAATTTTAAAACCCAATCAAAGTGTGGAGGAAATATTTTATGCAACTTAATGTCACCAAAAAGACTTTTGATTATGAAGATCACCGTGAAGTGCGAGAGAAGGCCATACGCCTTTTCAAATGAAATTACTTTGCAAAAAATAAAATTACAGGACAAAAAAGAACATGTTTATTGTTAATCCTTTAATACAATAGCGAATTCTTTTTAAGCACCAAAGGAAATGTGAAATTTTCCTTGTTCAATTGTTAATCCTTAAACCAAATCTAATGAGTTTATTCTAAAATTCATTTTAACCCTTTGTTTGTAAAAAAATTGAAAACTTTGTAATGTTCAACCTTCTAGCACCAAAATGTGAACCCCAATCCTATACCTGCACAAACATGGAAAACAAACACATTATTAGGTTCATATGGAAGTAAGAACAAGGATTCCCCATGAAATTCATCTACAATATTGAAAATAGGAAATGAATGAAGAACAACACAAGCAACTAAGTTAAATCCCAATTATGGTGAGGGTTGGGGAAATGCAAATATTGATGAATTTTGGAAATACTACCAGGAAAATGGCATCCTATATGTGGCATATGATGAGACCCCGACTCATGGGTAGTTTAAATTTATCTAGGATGAATCACATGCTAATTCATCTTCACCAATTTAGTTGAGCCATTCTCATAAAGAGGTTTCAACAAAAAACACCCAGAGGAGAGACATAATCTGAAACAAGTTACAATGTTGTGGGATACCAGAGTCCATGCATCAAGTTCCATATGAGATCCCCAAATCCAAGACAAGGTCAAATGTATACTACTCAAACAAGAGATGATTCCACTTTTGGAACCTCATTGTAGCCAACAAAAAAGAGACAAAAGTACATTGATGTAATGTCATCAAATTGCACCCCTTATAATCTCACCTACATTTTTGTTCCACTTTAGTGTCCACTCTCTTAGTAATTTTGTAGGCTCATTTAACCTCTAAATCAACCTTTTCCCCTCTCAAGAAGCTTATGACCCCTTTTTAGCAACTACCTTCATGCGTCAGCTTTGTATCAAACCTTGTGTTTTCCTTGTCTAGACACTAGTGCACCATATAGATTTCTATGTTCCATGCAAGTGTCCCATGAAATTTTGACATTCAAATGACCATTTTTGAGCCCTTTTCCACTTTTCACCTCATTTTGTTGGTGGTAATGGCTCGGGATGCCTTGTAATGGCTCAAGAGCCTTATTTTCTCTCATCTTCTCTCATTTTAATATATTCTTTCACTTCATTTGGTCTCCCTCTAGTTTCTTGGTCTCTCTCTTACATATTTTATTGTCTTTTTCTCTTGCTCTCTTGCTTGCATAGCTCCCTTTCTTTCTACAATAGTCTCACATTCTTACAACTCTCTTAGCTCTCACAACTCTCTTTCTTTGGATTCCTCAAGCCTTGTAGGTGATATCTATCTTATCTTGTGCCTTTGAGAATATTGGGATTTATCACATCCCTTTTCTTGTGTCTATTTATCTTTCTATCTATATATCTATCTATCTAGTTGTTCGTGGAGGTGGGAGCACAGAAATAGGGTTTTGACTAAGGTACGCCCCTAAACAACCCCAAAAATTTTCCTTGGTCTTATGTATGTGGGTATCAAAGATATTGATTTACTGGAGTATTCATTGTTTGGTTGGTTGTAAGTGCTTTCTTTCTCTTTTCCTTCATATTATCATCTACATTTTACTTAGTTTAATATATTTTAATTTAATTTTGTTATATTATATTATTTTCTTGCATTCTTAAAAGTTCCTAGCAGTCTAAATAGAATTAGTTACTTTGTGTTTTCTATGACATTCTTGATTTTTATTCCATTCAATATTCTAGTACGTCATGTTTCCATCCATGTGCCACACTATTGTCCTTTGGATAAAAGTTTAATAGTCTATCCAAAAAACCTTTGTGACCTACTCTTTTAGATTTTGGAGCTCTTGTTATTTTATCTAGTCACTTGAGTATTATTCCTCAAGGTAGTCTAAGGTATTTTTAAGTAGTTCATTCCTTGGGACTCTCTTGGTAATCAAGAGACTCATGAACAGTGAATCCCCCTTCTCTACAATTGATAACAACCCACATTTAGATGAGTAGCAAGTGATTGCAACCACAACACATGCCTTGGTGATCTTGGCCATGAAGGTACACTTCTCTAACCCCTTTCTCTCTTCTTTGTCATTGGTCACTCTCTCTATGATGATAGTCCTTATTGCCTCTCAAAATCTAGTCATTGTAATTTCCACCACTTCCCAACCCCTAGTATCTCCTTTTTATTTCCATGAATGTTTTTGCATCGATCCCCACAAATATAACTATGCCTCCACTTCCTCCCTTTTCCTCTCATGTGTTGCAACATATCCCCCCTTCTCCCCATCCATCCTAGGCTCCTCATTCTCTACCCAAGAGGGAGTGTAGGCATCCATTTCATAAGTTCCAATTTCATTTGGCCTCCCTCCCGACATCCCTATTGCAGGACAATATATCCCATTTCTTGACAACTACTACTAAAAAATTGAAGCCTCATGCAAAGCCTAAGAGGATAAAGATCTAAAGAGGAAAGAAAAAGACATCTTGAAGCTTTTTACCCCAAGGGTTGAATCTACATTTGGTTCTCAACATCAAACTTTGATGCTATCTCATAAAAACCTAAATTCTTTAAGGTTGAGGGAGAGATGCAACCAAATGATTACAAAACCCAAGTAGTGGGCCTGAATTTAAAGGATTTTTCCCACTAGGATAAGGTTGAACTCATGGAGGAAATGTCAAAGGTTGTATTTTCCAATTTTCTCAAAATAAAAAAGAAGATGAATAAGAAAGACTAGGAGATTTCCTAAGTGAAAGCAACCATGAAGGATTCAAACACCAACATCAGAGCTAAAGAAAATGAAATTGTAGAGCTACGCAAGGATCTACAAGTCACATCCTCCAAAGAGGCCCTCCAAGGTGACCAAGCTAAAAATTTAAACTCCAGGAAGAGTTGGTAGAGGCTCACACTAGTTTTTAAAAGGAATTAGATAAGGTAAAGGTTGTGGAAGACATTGCCATGAAGCAACTAACCAAAGCAGAAGTTGAAAAGGCTAAGATGAGGATCTTGTGGAGACTTAGGCCTACACTCAAAGGATAGTCGAAGAAAATAATTTGGTTGAGTCTAATTTCTAATAAGAGTTGGAAAAACTTGAAAGCATGGGATGCAAAACTCACTGATGCTTTCAATAAATAGAATCAAATGTAACAGGAAATTCAAGACAAAGGTCAAAAAATTTAGAAATTGAAAGATGAATTATTTTGTAACTTGCAGTAAAGCAACATTCTTCCCATGATTCTAAAATTTTATACATCACAATGGGAAAGAATCAAGATCATGACCACTTCCTTGAAGTTTGTGCTTAGTTTCATTACAGATTCCTAGAAAGCTAGCACAAAAATTAGGGCCATGGTGGACCTCATGTCTTCATCCATCACCCTGAAGGTCATAGGTGCTCAAATATTTCTCCAAAAGTTATATGATATGACTAATGGTGCCTTGAATGCTATTGGGGTGAGTAACAAAATATTGTTGGCCAAGAAGGAAAACAAAATCCTTAGCTGGAGTAAAACCATTGCTAAATGTAAACCATTCCTAGAAGCTTTAGATAAAAAAATCATAGGTATGAGAGGACAAATTGAGTTGCTGGGTTTTCCCTCTCCTTTCCTCATGGATACTAGTGTCATGACCAAGGAGATTTTTTTTTTTTTTGGAAGAAAATCAATAGGATCAGGTCAATTTTCAAGGCCTCGATCAAATTTTGAATATTACAGAAGTAGGAGTGTTGCAACCACTAGCTCAATTAGAATATCATATGCAAGTTGTTGCACAAGCCATGAATAACTTCTCTTTTAAATAGATGATTTCTTTGGATAAAGATTTCAAAGCACTGAAAAAGAAGACGCAGATGTCTAATGAGGAGTAGGCTTCCATGCAATGAAATCTTTAAAAGCTCTATGATTATTGACTTCCTCCTTTTTATTTTTCATGAGCTTTCATATGTGGAATCAAAAATATGGGACCTCACCTCCCTGGGTGGAGTTCCCCATGAGTCACCAAAAGTTTAATATTTTGTCTACAGTGCCCCTATTTCTCTAAAGGGGTTTTCCTTTCCAAGGAATTTTTTGAAATAATGCCTTCTTTAAATCATTAAAATGGTTTTGCACCCAAGTTTAATCTTTTACATGGGTTGGGGCCACTTGTCAAGCTCACACAATTTCAATCAAGTTCGAGGCTATTATTCAGGGAACGATGTGCCATGGAACCATGTGGAAGCTTTGTATACAAACTTAGAGGAATGGGTGATGTTTTCATTTCATCGAGCACTCATCTTGCCACAAGACACATGTCAAATAGATGCAACTAGAAGGAACTTTTGATTATTGCAAGAGAAATCTGATGCACATTTGATTGGAACTATTGGTGGGTCAACTATGAAAAAAAGGAAGACACCAATGAGTGGTATTCCTATGTGCATCTTAGGAATAAATTTTCATCACCATCATTCATTAGGAAGACTCATTGGTGGCTTCTAGTCAGATCATGGAAGAATAAGTGGCATCATCTCCCTTATTGAGGGTTGCTCATAATTACCCAGTATGGCCATTTCAATAGTTTGATGGAGGTGAGGCCAATGGGCATGTGAGTGGGGCATATTTTAAATTGTAATGGTTCCCATCTTGTAGTGGATTTATTTTCATATTTAATCCCTACATGACATTGTTGGGGGGTCTTTTCTCTAGTTATTTTTAATGACATAAGATTGAACTTATAAGGAATTTATTATTTTTTGTAATACAAAAACCCTAGTATGTTAATTTGTTTGGAAGAATAGAGACTAAATATATAATAATTATTCCATATCTATGTTTTTTGTGTATTTAGCTCTATTTATCTACTTAAATGCATATTTTGTGTCCATCCAAGTGTTTACAATCGTAACTCATTCCCTTTTATCTTTTAGAATTTCAATTACCTTAATGAATGCGAAATTTTAAATCATGTTCAATACTCTTTCAAATTTCTATAGAATCTAGTTTAATTGATATGTTATTATGTTATATTAGGTTTGAAATGTTGTAAAAGCTTGTCATATTTCCCTATAATAGTTCATTTTATGAATTTTTTTTCTTTCCTTCCCCCTATTAACACAATAAAGAGTCTACTTTTAAAATCCTAGAGGTCATTCTACAGAGCGTATTTGAGTCCCTATTTGTAGAGCTTCCCATAAACCATATCTCATGAGTGCCAGCTTTAGAGATCAACACTTTCCACACAACTATTCAATATTTCTTCTATCTCTTGCTTCTTTGGAGTAGGTGCTAAAATATTCTATTGTTCTTTTATTGGTCCATTCTTCATATCTCCTTCAAGATACTCTATCAAATAAGCAATGTTGAACATAAAATATTTTCTTATCCCACTTGAAAACTCTACCGTATAATAATTTCCTAAATCATGCTTCTTGAAGATCCTACATGGTCCAAATTTCTTTAATTTAAACTTGTTATATGTTCCCATTGGGAATCTTTCTTTCTTTAGGTGAACCATGACTTCATCTTGAACCTAGAATTCTATAAATATTTTCTTTTGATCTTCCTTAGCCTTGTACTAAGAATTCATCTCATTGATATGATTTCTTATCTCTTTGTACAAATTTTAAGGTGCTATGCAAAATATTTATCCTCAACACTACTCTTTTCTCCTTTTTCAATATTTATTAACTCATAAGCATTCCTTGGACTACTACCATATACAATCTAGAATGGGGATTTATTAGTACTATTACTAACATATTTTTTCTATGAAAACTCTACCTATGGTAAAACCATATCCCATTACTTGTTCTTATCTCCTACTAAGCATCTCAAAAAGTTACCAAGACTCCTATTCACCACATTTGTCTACCCATCAATCTGCAGATGGTGTGTGGAACTAAACTATAAATTTGGCTTCAACTTCTTCCATATGTTTCTCCATAAAAACCCAAAAAATTGGTATCTCAATTTGAAAATATAATATTAGGTAGACCATGTAGTCTAGCCACTTCTCTGAAAAATAAATTTCTAATGTGAAAATCACTAGTCTTATGACACATAATTAATATAGCATATTTAAAAATATGTCAACCACAACGAGTATTGAAAATTTAATACTAATATCTTCTCGTGGCCTCTCTAGTAGAGTTACTGGATGATACAACCTAGAATTCTAACTTGCTCCTTTGGCCATCTAGCATACTCTACAATTTTGCACAAATTTATTTAAATCCTGGTGCAAGTATGTCCAAAATAGTTCTCATTAAAAAGATAAATGGTCTTATCTCAACCAAAGTGCCTTGCCAATCCTCCACCATGTTTCTCTTTAATAAAATTATCTCTCATATAACTCCTTGAAATGCACAATTGGATTCCTCTAAACAACATACCATCTTAGATTATGAAATAAAACCATTTCATCCTATCCAAAGAAAGATGTTTCAAACATGCCTTCTAAGCCTTTGTAAAGTTTGGATCTTCATGATATAGACTCTTGAGTTCATTGAACCCAACAACCTCTATCCTCATATCTATCAACAAACTTTTCTTTTTTCTTAAGGCATTTGTAATCATGTTTGACCTTCCACTCCTGTGTTTTCAAATAAAAGTGTACCTATAAAAAATCAACCTGTTAAATGCCATTAATTCAACTTTCCTTGACCATTAGGATATTGCAAAGCTTGATGACCAATATAAAAAAAAAAATATTTTGACAAAAAATAATGCCTCCATTTATTCAAATCTTGAACCATAGCATAAAACTCTTGATCATAGACATAATATTTTCTCTTAGCATCATTCAACTTATCACTAAAATAAGAAATGGGCTTACCTTCTTAACTCAAAACAAATCCTATGACACTACCAATAGCATCATAATCTACCAAGAATACCTTATTAAAATATAGAAGCACCAAAATAGGTCTCTCTATGAATTTTTTATTCAACAAATCAAAACTCTTAGCTACTCCTACAATCCATTTAAACTCCTATCTATCCCATCTCATTGTCTATGTTATGTTTACACAAATACAACTAAAATTATTAATAAAATTTCTATAAAAAATTAATTATAGAAGTTGAGAAACCCAACCTCACAAGCCCCAAGAATCACCTGCATGCAATAACTTGTTACAAAGAAAAGATATCCAGAACCAAAGAAGATGTTCTGCAAGCCTCAAAGTAAAAATGAATTAAGAGAATCAAATAATTACAATGAGATCAATCCTTATGAAGGAGATCAAAACCATAAAAATAAAACCTAGTATGCACACTTAATAATTAATAAATAATTATTAATGTGCCTAAGTTTAGCTCAATTAAACCTAAAGGAATAAGTGACTTAATTAATTAACCAATATGATTAAATTAATTAAGTGGAATAACTTATTACTCTAACACCCCCCTTAAGATGAACTTAGGGAGTAGCTAAAACACTAGGAGAAAGGTGAATGAAATCAAAGATGGGTCCCAAAAGAAAAGGCCTAATCAAGTACCCAAGTACAAATAGAATGCAAACTAAACTAAACGGGGTAAAGTTAAAAACCCAGTGGGAACAAAAGTCCTCCCCAAAATAGAATGCAAAGAGAAAATAAGTGATGAAAGATGGAGGACTCCATAAGACCCCCTAAGGACACCATCCATCACAAAGATACATGAAAGAATCCCCCTAGAAGAGAGGAAGAAATAGACCACATAGCCCCCCCATAATGAAGTAGCTCCAAAAACACTAAAGAAACTGCATCTCCTAAAAGAAGTGAGAGGAAAGAAGCCTGATGAATGCAATATCTGAAGGTGAAGTAGGTGTAGCCCAAGATGTCTCCATAGAAGCATTTTTACCTCAACAAATGAATAGGTCAGAGTAGGTGAAGATTTAAGAGAAATCTCCAAAGATGAATTCTCAACTAGGTCCTGTTGCACTGAAATGGAAGAAACCGCATCTATAGTCATAGAAGTATTAGCAACTGCAATAGTAGGTAGAGAAGATGAAATGGATAGCTCAAGAACAAGATCTGAAGTGAGAAATCCAATGTTCAAGAAGCCAAATTTCTGCTCTGAATGATGATTCACACTAGAAGTGTGATGAAAAATTGTAGGAACAGAAGCACCATTAGTAGGAAAATATACAAAGGAATACAATCGGGATGAGTGATCCACCACCCCAATAGCAATAACTGCTCTACTCTCCAAGTATCTGATGATAACTGAACCAGGTGTTAACTCCACAGATCTCCCATTGCCTCCATGTGTGATCTGATATATGGAAAGAAGTTTGTTGGTCAAATGAGGAACACACAAGACATCCTGAAAAGTGTTGTCCCCAAAACTAATAGACCCCTTCCCTATAACACTCATGTATGTATTGTTTCCCAAAAAAATAGGAGACATAGTGTGAGACTCAAAGGAAGTGAACATAGACTGGGAAGAAGCCATATGATGAGATGCTCCTGAATCTAGAAGCCATCTCCCTGATCCAAGACTCAAAGAAGCACAAAAATAATGTCCCTTCATATCTAATGAAGTATGTAAACCAGTTATGCCCTTGTCATTCTGCTCTGAAGAAGAAGAATGAGAGGAAGGAGATGATGCAAACATCTTAGAAGGAAAATCAATCTGATGTTTCTGAAGAAGATGCTTCAGCTCATCAATGTCCTTCCCTCTTGCAATATGCACATGTAACCTTCTCCTTCTTAGATGATTTACCCTTAAAAGAGGAGGATGAATTTGAGGACTCATTTTTTTGCTCATAATATTTGGAATCCTTTTGTTTTTGTTTCTTTACCTTTCCATTAGAAACATTCTGATCTATGGGCCCCTAAGATTCAATGAGTGCTTGTGATGAAGAGGGCTTCAACTTGCCCATGCTAGCCAAATTGGCCTAATCTTGAGTGAGAGAAGATGTAAAATCATCAAAATAAGGCATATTAAATCTAGTACCAAGAGCATACCTAGTAGCATAAAAGGTAGATACAAAAACTGAATAATCTAGTCCAAGCTTAGAAAGAATGGACAATATCAATTGAGAGTCTTCCTTCTGAACACCACACTATGAAAGCTACAATCTGAGAGACTTAAGCTTTGTGAAGAACTCCTGGATGCTATAAAAATCCCTAAGATTTAAGCTAATAAGCTCATTCTCCAACTGAAACCCTCTCATAGTATCCTTCTTCCCAAACAAAGACTCTAAAGTAGTCCAGATCTAATTGGGTGTAGTGCACAACTCCACATGGAAGAGTAAATCTAAAGAAACAAACAAGCATAATGTCCCAAAAGCCTCATCACACCTATTAAACTATTTTCTCTTCTCAACAACACCTGTAGATTCAACTTTTATACCCATGGTCACCTTGTACAACCCTGTATGCTTCAAATGAATCTCCATTTATTTTTTCCAACCAAAGTAGTTGAATGAAGTAAGGGGTGAAATATTGTGTGAATCCATATGAATACAATAGTATATACTCTCAAATAAAAAAATATAGCTCTTTCATATAAAACATATGGCCTGAATGCACATTTCCCAAGAAAATAACCAAGAAAATAAAATCTAAGATCAAATAAGAATATCAGATACTTTGTAAATATTCTAGAAAATATGGTCTTAGATCTGAGTAGATCACTGAACCATCTTTCCAATGCCTATTCGTTTGCACAAAATGGAGTCCAGACGCAAAAGTTACACCCCTCAAAGTGAAAGCAACAACTTCTGACTTTGAATATCAAAAAAGGTATCAAAATGGAAAAAAAATAAAATAAAACCTGCACCATTAGATCAGGCTCAGAACTAGCTTTCCAACGATATTTTGTTTTCAAAAAATTGAGTTCGTATGCAAAAGTTATGGCCAAAATACCAAAAACTGCTCCAAAAGGTTTGAGGTTTAAGCTTGGTGGTTAGGCTAACTGCTAGTATTAACCGCTAGTGATTAACTAACGGCGGCAACCATTGAACACTATTTTTTAAAAAAATTCTCGGATTACGTGCCTTACCAAACCGTATGACCTAGAAATGAATTTTTTTGCCTCTCGGAGTAATTATGTCCGATTTTAACGATTTGATAGTTGATTTAGGGGTTTTTGGGTGCTCTAAACATGATGGTGAGGTCCATTTGGGCTAAAAACACTCCAAAATTACAGGTACGCTATGGATCTAGAAACCCTGATAATCTTGAAACCCAAATATTTGGCAAACGATGGCCTTTTTCAACTAAACGTAAGGCATTTCTAGGGTTTTTGGGCGCTTTGAACACGATGGCGATGTCCATTTTTCTTGAAAATGCACAAAACAATTGCCTACCCCTAGATCCACAAAAAAAATGTCTGGCTTGAAACCCTTACACAAAAAATATCACTGTGAGGCAATATCCTTCAAAAGATGAATAGGAAGCTATATATCTGAAGCTCTCATACCATGTAGAAGTTGAGAAACCCAACCTCACAAGCCCCAAGAATCACTTGCATGCAATAGCTTGTTAGAAAGAAAATATATCCAGAACCAAAGAAGATGTTCTGCAAGCCTCAAAGTAAAAATGCATTAAGAGAATCAAATAATTACAATGAGATCAATCCTTATGAAGGAGATCAAAACCCTAAAAAGAAACCCTAGTGTGCACACTTAATAATTAATAAATAATTATTAATGTGCCTAAGTTTAGCTTAAGTAAGCCTAAAGGAATAAGTGAAATATTAATTAACCAATATGATTAAATTAATTAAGTGGAATAACTTATTACTCTAACATTGATAAACCATGAAATGACCTTACCTCTGTAAGATGAACCCAACTAAGACTAAAAATCCTAGATATAACAAATCCTTCAAAAAACTACATTTGTTCATGTTAATCAATAAATTCTCTTTCCTTGGATTCTCAAAAGCTCTATAAATATGCATCAAGTGCTCCTCTAACTTCTTATTGAAAATAAAAATGTCATCCAAATAAATAATGAAAAATTTAACCAAAAATTCTTTCAATACCTCATTCATGAGCCGCATGAATGTGCTTGGTACATTGATTAGTCTAAATAGAATAACTAACCACTCATACAATCCCTCCTTGGTTTTGAAGGTTATTTTACATTCACCTCTTTCTTTGATTTAGATGATATCCACTCTTCAAATGTACCTTCATGAATTACTTGTTTGCACTCAAGTAGTCCCTTATGTAATAGATCCTTGTCAATGAGAATCTATATTTGATTGTGATCTTGTTGATGGATCAAGATTTTGTACACATTATCCACTCTCCATCTTTCTTTGGTGTTAGTACTACAAGTGCCAAACATGGGCTCAGTATCTCTTGGATCAATCCTTTTCTCAATAATTCTTGAACTTGTGTATTCATCTCCTCATTCTCTATAGGAGCCATTTTATGGGCTGCCTTATCTAGAAAAATAGCTCTTGGTATTAAATCCATCTAGTGACTAATCTTCCTCATTGGAGGAAAACCTTTAGGAACATCATTATATACAATGTATTCAAGTTCTCCCAATAGGTTTGAAACTTCTATTGGCATGTCTTATTCTTCTTTATTTAATCTAGGAGTCAATGAAAATCACACATTATTATTCTTCATATCATCCAAAAATTTCCCACCATCAACCAAAAGAACTCCCACATTACTATAAACCTTTTCTCCTACCTCCTTTAAGGGATTCAAATTGTGATGAAATCCATCATTTGTCAAGAATATATAATAGAATAGATATCATGGATAACATGTCAATCAAACTTCCATGACCTCCCTAGCAATTAATGGCATGCATTCATAGGCATGATATCACATAGTACCTCATCATGGTAATTCCTACTCTTGAACTTCACTACACATTGCTCATTGACCAAGGTTTTTGGTCCTTCTCCAACCATGCAATCTGATATGGATGTTGGTGCCTCATACTTTCCAAATGTAACTTCCAAACCATCTCTTTTGAAACTTTATTTTTTGTACTTCCACTATTAATAATGACAAAACAACACTTAACTTCTAATTTAAACCTTATTCAAAATAAGATATTCCTCTAATTTGGTTATTTTTCTTCATTTAGCAATTGTCTCCTAAGAATAAGAGTCTTTCCCCTTTTTCCATCTTTATAATTCTTAGATTCAACTTCTTCATATAAAAACACAACTTAGCATTACCTTCAGATCTTCTATTTCTCCTTCTTTGATGTTGTGGACATGTGTATCCTTGATTTCCTTCTTCTCCACAGTAGAAACAAGTTCCTTTGAAGCCTCCTTTTCCAGGGGCTTGTCTAGATCTTCCTCTTGCAGTTTGTTCACCATTATTTTTGTCATGGTGGTGGTATGAATTATCTCCTCTTTGGTTTTAACTTAGACCACATTATTCACTCTTATTTTGATCTTCATTTCATCCTCCATGAGATCTTCCACCAATCCTTTGCACACCATGACCTCTTCCTCTTTTCTTGCTTTTAAATCTTCTATTTAGCTTCTCTTCCATGTCCAAATCAATCTAATGCTTGCATCTTCTACTCTAGTCATTTTAACTAAATGTAGCTCATCTTGAATACTTGGTTTCAACCCATTTATATAACAAACTACCTTCTTCTTGTTGGGCTCTAAATGGGCTATTATGATGGTGACCTTGTAGAAATATTTTGTGTACTCTTTGACATACTTTCTCACTTTCTTCAAACCTTGCATCTTCTTCAACAACTCTAACTCATAATCAATAAGGATGAATCAATTTTTTAACTTCACCATTTGATCCCATCTTGTGATATTTTCATTTCCTCTTATGTTTTTCTCTAACTATAATTTCCACTAAATGATAACATGACCTTTCAATTTGGTCTTTGAAAATTTGACCCTCTCTGGATCTTCCACCTCTTCATACAATTCAATTTCATTGACCTAATCAATCAATTCTTTCAGATTGAGATTTCCAAAATATGTAGAAACTTTAATCTTTGTCCTTTTTCCAATATTGGAGAGGGCAATCAAAATTATGAATTTCTCATGATCTTTTATTTCATCTTGTTCTTCAAACTATACTTCATTCTTAGCTTCATCTTCACTTTCATCCCTTCTTCTAGGATCTTTCCTCTATGTAACTTCTCTTGAAGTTCTTGAACTTGTCTATGTAGGGCTCTAAAACCCTCCTCTAGTACAACACTATTTCTTCCACAGCCATGGTTTCTTTAAGGAGGCATTTTTATCACTTTTCTCACAAACCCACAACCACAAGACTTGGTTCAAACTGCCTCACATTTTGAATTTTTTTTCACACACTCAAGAACTATTTCTTTTCTACCACTTGATAAAGGGGACTCCCCCTCAAACATAGTCTTGCATAATCAACAAATCTTCAATGAGAAAAAGTATGCAAATTTATTATTCTTATATCAAATCAACTAAAAGACATGCAATACAAGTTATTAGGGTCATAAGACCCCTATTATAACAATATAGGCTATAAAATATGTAAGAAAATCAAACATGTAAGTTTGAGAATAGAAATAATGTCCACTGAAACAACAACCTTCACACTATGCTAAAAAGAAGAAAACTCACCTATATTCTCAACTAGAATGAGGTTCTTTCCATTTGTGACAACTTTATATTATTTTTCCACTTTCCAAAAAATTGTGATTCTCATTTTGCATCATATGAATCCAACTTTCATTTTCCCAGCCTAAATAAATTTCCAAGTTTTAGTACAAATTTTGGGAGCCATAACTTTTCATTCTACTACTTGATTGAGCACATTTAAAAAAAAAGACTAAAGTACCCAGAGAGCTCTACGATTCCAAAACACATTTATGAACTAGAAAAGGTAATTTAAGGTCTTGAAAATCAGTTGAATATGTGCAATTTACAAAATTGGAGATCTAGGGAAAATTTTGAGTTTCAATTCCTTCATATGAAAACTTACTAAAAATAGAAACCTAGTATTTTTAGCCCTTATTTACCAAACCAAAAAAATAAATAAAAAAATTTGGTTATGTAAGATTTTTATTACACTCTGGATGTTCCTACATCATATTTTTAAGTACATAACCTCAAGGAACTCCCTCAATTAATTAACTTCTAGCGAATTCAATCACCATATCTTGTGTTATCAACTATTGAAGATACTTATAATTTAGATTAATATATTGTTAATACTAAAAGTTTCTCAAATAATATATATGTGCAATGAGGGATGATCCTAATAAATTCCTAAAATTATTAAACTTGTAAAAATAAGATCCATGAACAAGACTCGAAGAAAATATAATCTTAGGATCTTATAGCCTATAAATGATTACATAATGTGGTGTTAACTCATCTTTATTTCCCTAATTATAATAATTAATTTTATAAAAGAAGACGAATAGAAAAAATATCTAGAGTTAAAATTTTATTGATGCATTCATCTACCAACTATAATATTCCTAATCCCAAAACTAGAATATACAAAGGGTCTCCCACTCTAACCTATGAAGTATTGTTGCTAGAAATTAAATATATAAGTTCATATGAATGTGTAATGTTCTAAGAATCACTTGAATGAAGTATCCAATAATATGATGATGAACCATACAAGTCTTGAGTAGAAAGGGCTTTCCCTTTCCCTATGAAAGAGTGTTTGGATATATAAATATTATACCACTATGTGAATTTATCTAAAGAATCTGACCACTATCAACATCTAGACTCATCATGTATAAGATTTCTACAAAATCTATAAGTATCACATCTCTTATTCTTCATCTTGAGGTAGATTCACTAGATTTAAAATAATGATAAGAAGACATGGAATTTTTAGTATTCTTATTCTTTCATTTGTAGGGAGAATCACTACCTAAAGAAGATTATATCTAATTCATATATACCTATTCTTAAATTTTAATTTGGATGATTGGGTCACCAATAATTGGATCTTAGAACTTGGAAGTGCACATAATTAAATAATATTAGCCTAATCCCTAGTAAGATGCTCACAAATCAACTCAAAAGTTGGTTTAGAACTAAGGTAGATCAATGGTGGAGTAGAAGATAAAGGAGAAAAACTAAAATAACCCTTCAACTTAGATAGAATCAAGACTTGATAAATTATTTATTGAATTTATATCTTCCATAACTATTTATTATACAAATAACAACTTAAACTTAGCAAGTAATTCCTCAATTGAAGGATACTCATAAAGATATAGTGAAATACAACTTATCTCTAAGTTTAACACATGACCCTCATTAATGACACCAAATAATCCACTAAATTTATCCCATACTTTCTTTGGATGCACTCCATAATATGAAATAATAAATTATCAATATATGAAATCCAATCATATGCATGGATTCACCTAACCTATTTTTATATGGATTTTTTTTTAAATACTTAGTGAATTATGGAGGTTTTTCAATAATTTTTTTCTATAATTCTTTAGATTGAAGTATTTCTCATTTTTAGTTTTTGTGTTTAATCAATGATAGATTGAGGAGCCTAATATTCCTAGCTTCTAATATGATATAAATATATACCAAGAGAGATAAAATACAATGGGCACTTATATCATGCCCTAAATTCACCTATAATATCTTATGTTATAATTTGAAGCCTATAGAAAAACACAATGTGCACTTATGTGTGATTTGTACAAAGGAAGACCCTAAATCAATTTTTTATAATACTTGGTGAATTGTATACTGAAATAATGCTTCTCAAATAAAAAATAGTGGTTAAAAATATATTTATTATGATTTTTGATAAACTTCAAAATGAAAATTGACTATGTGAGAAAATTTATGCCTATCACTAAAAACTACAATAAATGGCTTCAAACAAAAATAAATATAATACCTAGAGTAGAATATAAAAAATCACTAAGACCAATGTGAAGAGATTAGAAAGAAAGTCCAATGTCTACAAGAAGTCAAAAATACAAGTTCGTTAGTTAATGTTATGGATTGTCAAAAAATCCCTTCTTTGAGCATACAAAATGGCTCCTATGACCTGTAAGAGTTGAACTATTAGTTGGGTGGAGTGGAAACAATATATTTAGGTAGCACTACTTTCTCAATGGAGTGCAAGTGGAAGGATATTAGTGTAGGAATGGATATTCTTGTGTTATTGTGGATGGTTTCTAATAGAATAGCGAATTCAATTAAGCATCATCTACAACCAAATACATTTTTTAGCACTAACCTTTGGGTGTGATCAAGAGATGTAGAGATCTTTGACTAGGGTTCATAAATAATAATGATTATGTATTTGGTAGGACCCACACCTAGGTATGCCACTCTTCAAATTGGTATTGGTAGTATGATTGAGCTTGGTGTTATAGGTAGTACATGAGTAAATTAATAAACCTTAATAAATGCAAGAAAGGTTTAACCATTCCTTATGTTGTAGATAGTAGTGAAAATATGAGGTAAATAGAGTATGACCTATAGGGATATTTTTTATAGTATGATATATAAGGTTTCCTATGTAAAAAATATATACATTGTATAACCATATATGCACAGAATCTATGGATGTATGAACAAAATTAATGAATCCATTTCAAATTATTTAATCTATAACATCTTGAAAATCTATCAAGTTTACTATCAATCATTATAGGTTTTTGGTGCTTGGATTTAATCATGTGGTCATATTTGGGTTAATATAAACTAGTTAAAAATATTTGACAGAAATATTCTATAAACAAGAGTAGGCTTGTATATATAGCACTCTTTACAATACAAAAATAGCCAAAAGGAATAGGAGGAGAAATAATCTTCTCCAACACCAAATAAACTTTCACATAAAAGAGAAGCAATGGAAAGGTTATATTATCAGTAGTAGTAGTAGTACAATGGAAGAAGTATACTATACCATGTTGTCATATACCTCACTCTTTTCCATATACTTCACTACACAAAGTATCGAGTCACCGTAGAATCTCTAGATCCAAATAGAATTGTCTAAGTAGGCTTACAAGGAGAGAAAATAAAAGGAATTAGTGAAGGCCACAATAGCTCTAGCTGCCCTAAATCTAGAGACATGTTTCAATTAGGAGAAAAGGTCTTTGATGATTTCAGCTATGAATTTGCTAGTCTCCAATCCAAAAGGAGAAATGTGATATGAGGACTACAAGATCCAAATCATAGGCCTGAATCTAAATGAAGTGCTTCCCCACAACAAGATAGGCCTCACCAAAGCCACACATAATTTGCCAAATTAGAGTTTGAAGTTGTATGGAGAAAATTTGTAGGATTTTTTTTAATATCTACCAAATGGTATAGTATATTAAGATTATTCTTGTTCCATCAAATACATTTTCAATTCCTCTCCTTGGGTTACATTTTCAAATCCATACATTCTTTTTTAGGCTAACTTACTAAAAATAGTAAGTGATCATTTTTTACCTTTTCTAGCTTATGACTATCTTACACCCCTTGAGTGTCATCATGGGACTTAAAAAACCTAAAGAAAATGAGGAAAACCATGTTTTTGGGTGATGCAAGATTGCCCCTACACCACTAGATGCTCTTACATTAGACACCCAAGGTAATTTGAGAAGTGACCTTGTCACATCTCTAGTATCAGAGGAAGACCAAGATGGTCAACCTCTACCTTAGAAAACCATGATGAATCTTCAATAGGCTTTCCCTTCGATTTAACTACATATTATTCATAATTTTATTTTTTTTGTACTTCTTCCCACAAAACTATCCAAGATTTCTTCTATATCTTCCTTTTCTAAAGTAGGTTTCAAAATATTCTATTATTTTTATTGGTCCATACTACATATCTCATTCATGATACTCTATCTTGAATCAACAATTTTAAACAAAGGAGAGATGTTTATCCCACTTGGAAACTCTACCTCATAAGGATTTCTTGAATAATACTTCTTTAAGATCTTGCATGGTCCAAAATTCTTCATTTTCAACTTGTTATATGTTCCCATTAGGAATATTTCTTTCTTTGGGTGAGCCATGACTTCATCTAAAAATTTGAATTCCTTAAATCTCTGCTTCTAATCTACCTTAGCCTTGTACTGAGAATTTTTCTTATTGGTATGATTTATTACTTCTTCATGTAAGTTATTTAGGTGCTCTACAAAATATTTAGCCTCAACACTACTCTTTTCACATTTGTATATCTTCCTCAACTCAAAATAATTCCTTGAACTACTCCCATATATAATTTGGAATGGGGGTTTACTAGTACTCCTATTGAAAAAATTGTTGTGAGAAATTTTTTCCTATGATAAGATCAAATCCCATCCCTTGGGCTTATCTACTACTAAGCATCTCACAAATTTTCCCAAACTCCCATTCACCACATCTATTTTTCAATCAGTTTGTGGATGGTGTACAAATTTGAACTTTAAATTTATGTCATGCCCTAAAATTTACTCAACCTAAACAATACACAACTACCAAATTTTTTTCTCATTTCTAATGCTAAGAAGGTAAGTTTAAGTTTCATATGTTAACTCAATAATGATGAAATCACATTAATGATGTCATTGTATCACATCATCTTTCATGAGAGGGGGTTATAATTACAATATACTCTAAGAGACACTAGTTGAGATGTTCCAACTACTTATACTCAAAACAGACACAATACCAAATTTTTCTTCAAAATAAAATAAACTTTAGGGAAATCAACTCCAAATCCCATTTTGAGGCAACTCGTTTGTTGAAAATAATTTTAAATTTACTAAAGACCTTCAAATTTGACAAGGTGAATTTCATGGTCTTAACATCAACTAAGAGATGGTTTTTCTAAACATTTCTCAACTGATAGTTGGAATAATGGCCAAATTTTATTAATCCTTCCTATTGGTCATGAAATCTTGCACTTCTCCAAATAGCATTATGGGAAATTCAGTGAATGGGGGACCTTCTTTCTTTTCACTGAATGAACTCCAGGATTTATAAAGAAGTTGGCTCTTCGTTTTGTTTGGAAGGAAAGGGATAAGGAAATGAAAAAATATAACTTAACGAAGGTGATGTGCCAAAAGGTTTTACAACATTTCAAACCCTAACAAGTTCCTAATTTTGATAAGATGAATAGAAAATGCCATGAAAACTTCATTATTGGAAGGAGAATGAGGAACTAAGGCTTATACAAGCACAAAGAAGTCATTCAAATCCTTTCGTGGGAAGCACCCATTAAGGTTCAACATAATATAGGGAACCCGAGCTCGAACAAGATGTTTTAGAACTTACAAAACTATTCTACCCTAACAACATAGTATGAAATCTAACATAATTTCAATAGGAAATTAAAGAGTATAAAAACATGGTTCAATCCTTGCGGATCTTAGTTAGAAGAAAATAAAAGATAGAATTGAGAACCAATTATCAAGACTATATCTGAAGAGATAAAATGATAGAAAGCATTTAACATATATGAATAGAGAATAAAATGTAGAATGAAGGTAATATATACACAGTCTAATATAATTTCTCCTATTTCTTAATCTTGAAGAACAATACAAAAATACTAAGGTCGGATAACTGATTTGGATAGCTATCTTGAAATTTATTAAAAAAAAAACTATAGAGAAATGATAGTATTGTAAGTAATCTACCTCTCTAAAGAGCCTAATGAAAATTCCCTTTTATAGAGCAAGGGAAGCATACAAGCACAAAGCACTTTGTGCTGCCAAAATAAAAAACCTAATAGGGGCATCAAAATACAAACTAAAAATACAATCATTGATCAGATATGATTATGACAATTTGAGTAATAAAAGTTGAGCTACTTCGATCAATGTAACAACCTGCAAGCTGGATACCACAAGAGTTATGATGAGAGCCCTCCTATCAGAAGAAGAAATATTTCAATAAAATCTAATCCAATCATCTAAAAGTAGCCCCAACATCATTGAATGGATACTAGCCTTTGGGATTGTGAAGGAACAAAAATAACATCACCACCTGACACTGTCCACAAAGACAATGCTTCTAACAGTGAGGAAACCTGCTTGATGAAAAATAGGCAATGTGGCACGCTGGTGGGTATTCTTCAAACCTTATGTGTGTGGCTTGTGGAAAATCCTCATAGAGTGACCACATGTCTTGCTTTGTGCCCGAAAGTAGTGCAATATTAAAAAATATGCACAACCACTACACGGTACCATTATGTGATTTTTAGAAAAAAGTAATCCCATGACCTCCAAAAAGATGTGCCAATATGACACGTGGTGGGGAAAATCAAATAAACTTGAAAAGTGGAAAACTTCAAGGATGAAATATCAAAGAGGAAAAAATAATCATACTTAGAGAAAAAATTGCTCCACAGTTTCTGACAACTCATAGGGGGCCTTTTCCTATGGAGGCATGAACCTAGAAAAATAAAAGGAGAAGGAATCCACGATCTTCAAAGTTTGAGGAACACAAAATGTAGATACTCCCAATCTTCATCACAAGGAAAAATCAACACATGCAACATCTTGGAAGCTTGATCCAATTCGAATATCTCCTTGAAGGAGACCTCTTCCAACTTTTCCTATGCCACTTCGATGTGGAAATAAAGTCAAGCTAGGGGAAGAAATATCTCCTCAATTTATTTGGTAGCAAGCGACGAGCTCAATTTTTGGAGTGTTGACTGATCCTGCTATTTGATCTCTAATATTTCCTTGATCTGCTCCTTAGCTAACATTACTCCATTAGGAAAGAATGGAGAGAGTAATCCCAACTGGATTAAAGTTTTGAAATCCTCTCTCATCATGCCAACCTTCTCAGTAAATGCAATCTGGCCATTTTTGCTCCTCTGGGCAGCCTAGTTGCACACAATGAACTCATTTACCTTTCTGGTAGTTGCTCTTCAATCCAAAATCCCAATGCTCGCTAGAATCTCTTCAATTACCTTATAAATCTTGATTATCAAATTGCCCGACTCCACAGAATGAGATGTGACTATATGTAGGATCTGGTCGACTGGTGGACCAACCTTCACATTAACCTCCTGCACATCCACCATAAACCTCAGAGTTGGCTTTAAGGCTATCCTTACAAATTTTATTTTTTCCCAATAGGATGACCCTCCATGCCACAACCAATTCTTGCTAAAACTATGACTCCTTAGCCTTTATATCCTCCTTCAATCAACCAATCATTTGGAGGGTGATCAAAAGCTCAAAACACAACTACTTTGCCTCTTCATTGCGGGTATATAGACTGGACTTGAAACTTATTTTTCCTATCTCTCTTTGTTAACTTTTACCTGAGCTCTTTAGAGCTCTTCCTATAACTTGCTTTTCTAATGTTTGAGATCCCTCTAGTTGTTATCCTTGAGACTTGAAATAGTGAGCAACTACTATTGTATTTTTGGCAATTCTCCCAGCCTCTCTTCGAGATGTTTCTCCACTATTTCCCTAGAGAATTTTTCCTTCATGACTTGGAATCAAGCATTAGATAATTCTCCTTTTATCTCATTCTTCTCTCTTTTGAATTTCTCACCTAACTACTTTATTTGGTCTATAGATTTAGACCATTTGCCTTGCATTTCTTGTAGCTCTGTTTACAATTCTTCACATTTTTTATCTTGTTAGCTTGAAATGTCAACAAACTCATTTTTCTTTTGCTACCATTCCTTTGCAATCTCTTGCATTCAGGCCTTTATATCTTTTCCCTTGATCTCCACATAATTCCTATCAACTATAGCCTTCACATTTACCAAGTTCGCTTCACACTTTTTCAAAATTTTCTCCAACTTCATGTAGTCAGTGTATACCACCTTCTGTGTGGCTTTGGTGAGGCCTATCTTATTGTGGGGGAGAACTTCAGTTAGATTCAGGCCTATGGTTTGGATCTCGTAGTCATCATATCACATTTCTCCTTTTGGCTTGGAGACTAGAAGATTCATAGCTGAAATCATCAAAGAACTTTGCTCCTAATCGGAACATGTCTCTAGCTTTGGGGCAGCTAGATCTATTGTGGCCTTCACTAGTTACTTCTATTTTCTCTCCTTGCAAGCTTACTTAGACAATTCTATTTGGGTCTAGAGATTATGCAGTCACTTGATACTTTGTGTAGTGATTGGGTCACCAAAAGGGAGGTCATACAGGGTGGTGCAAGGTGTGTTTCAAGCTACATGGCCTTGGAGAAAGACTAATGGAAAAGATATTGGTGAGAAAGGTGGGATGCCTCAAAAATATTAAGCAGAATGTGGAATGCTCATCGGGGTAAGGGGAATAGTGGTTGGGAACAAAGGCATATTAATGGAAGTAGGAAATGGTGATGAAACTTGTAGCATGGGTGGCTCTAAGGTTGAAGTGAGCCTCAGACATAGCAATTAGGATGTTGACCGCAACTGTAGTGGAGGACACATGTTCTACTCATGGGGCTTCAAAAGGATGCACATTAGTAAAAACAGTGGGGGGTGTATCAAGAATAAGTAGGTTGATATCAACTAGTTAAGGATTTTTATGTCTAGGATGGAAGTCCCAAAGATACCAATGAGTCAGTAGAAGAAAGAATAGAAAGTGAAAAACTTACTTGAACCACATGAGCCAAACATACTTGTGAGGCATAATTCACTTATTCATCTTCCTTCTCTGAAATTCATTGCCCACCTAATACTTGGATTCTCCTTCTCTTTACGGAGGGAACAATCATTGCTCTAGATCCTTCTACTACTGATCTTGATGAACTTTGAGTTCCCTAACCTACCAAAGAATTCCTTACAGATCATCAGGTTTGTTTTTCCTTTATCGGTATCCTAGTAGATGAGGAGACCTGTGAATCCTTTCCCTGCAGTACTTCCTTCTCTTTTCCCTTTCTTGCTTTGATTGATGAGGTTGGCAAGTCAAAAACCTAGTCAAACTCATGATCAAAATCCTGATTAGACCTTTGGTCAAAATCATAACCGACCTCCTAATCATAAATTTCTTCAAAATTTCATTTGTGGGAACCATTCCATGCAGGGTGCCTAGTTGCTTGATTTCTTGTCAATATATCCAAAAATTGATCGCTTTTATCTTGGACCACCCTTTTTTCTTGAACTATTGCTTGATGTATTTTTCCATCGGGATGCTTGACTTGAAGTCCACCAATATTGTATAGAACATGAAGCATGGGGGCCACACAATGGTAGGAAGGCCAAATCGACATAGGCATCTTATGTGTCTTCTTCTAGATTTTGCTTTGTATCCAAATATGGCCATGGCTCATTCCTAAATGGTAGGTACCCCTCTAGATTGTATTTCCATCTATCACAAATGAAACCTAGGCCAATATGGGCCAATTTTTTGGTCAATTTGTCCTGCATTTTCCTCTTTGTGAGCGTCACCTTGATTTTTCCAATGGTGAAGTGAATTAGATGAAGCATCGTCATCTTATTCTTCTTGGTGTTAGAGGAATTATTTGCAATTGCTAATTGTCGATACATTTCTAGGACAAGTGCCTTGCTTGTTACAAACTTTGGTAGCTAGAAAGGTTCTCCCATAAAACCATGTAGTCTAATGAAATTAAAATCCAAACCCAATAAATAGTCGAATGGAGGATTGTTTCCCCTCATCCATTCTATATTTTGATGAGGGAACCTATGCATAGGCTAACAGGGTAGATCTTGAAGAACAAGACTAAGGAAATAATCAAAAAATGTATAATAGTCATTCATGTTTGAAAGCACATGGGTCCACACTAATATTGGTTTGAATAACTTTGATGCATTCCAAATTTTGAGTGACAAGTGCCTTATGAAAAACTTAAGGTTTTGATGCAATATCTGCTAGAATTGGATATGGATGCTAATATCTATGGACCAAATGGAAAGCACAAAGAAGAGAGAATAATGTGACAAGAATAAACTATATTCTCATCAATATGATTATGATATGATATTTCTTTACAATGAGAGACCCCTTGGTGATATAGCGAAGGTGAGTACATAGGAGTGCATAATATTATGACAAGTGTCATAATATTATGACATGAGAAAATAATGAAAAGGTATCACTCCACCTAAAGTGGAAAGAGATAATGTGATAACCACCACAAATAGTGGATCACCCACAAAAGGTGGATAGGTAATCACATGATATGTCCATGAAAGGTGGAAGTGATAAAGTGATAACATGATATATCCACCAAAGGTGGAAAAGCTCCAAAAACTCCTATGTGGTCCCTAAGTAAACTTAACTAAGGTATAATTATGACCTAGGACAAGGTACAACACAATTAATTACACCAACACCCCCCTTTAAGTGCAACTTAGGGATAATGTACACAAAAGAAAACAATGCAAGATGTGTCCCGACAACTAGGCCATGTTAGGTACCCATGTACAAATGCAATGCAATCTCTCACAAATGGAGAAAAGGAGAAAACCCAGTGGGACAAAACTCCTCCCCAAAAGAGAGATGAAATACAAGGAATGAAATTCTCTCAAAGATGCATGAGAAGGTAAAAAACCTATGTGAGGAAAAAGACCCCCCCATAAGAGAGAAGTAGAAGAGAGACAAGGCAGCCCCCCCTCAATGTTGAGTCTCTTACAATGATGGCAGAAGCTTGACATTGAATGCTGAAGATGATCCAATCTCGCCTAACAACGTTCCTCCCCTTAGGAAGAAACAAAACCATGGATGTATGCAGGATGTCAGGAATATGATCTGATACCATGTTAGAATCAAACATGCTCTGATACCATGTTAGAATTGGCTATGGATGCCAAGATCTATGGATTAAAAGGAAAGCACAAAGAAGAGAGAATAATGTGACAACAATAAACTATATTCTCATCATTATGATTATGATATGATATTGCTTTACAATGAGAGACCCCTTGGTTATATAGCCAAGGTGAGTACATAGGAGTGCATAATATTATGACAAGTGTCATAATCTTATGACATGAGACAACAATGAAAAGCTATTAATCCACCTAAAGTGGAAAGAGATAATGTGATAACCACCACAAATAGTGGATCACCCACAAAAGGTGGAGAGGTAATCACATGATATGTCCATGAAAGGTGGAAGTGATAAAGTGATAACATGATAAGTCCACCAAAGGTGGAAAATATCCAAAAACTCCTATGTGGTCCCTAAGTAAACTTAACTAAGGTGTAATTATGACCTAGGACAAGGTACAACACAATTAATTACACCAACAATATCAAATGTACCAGAAAAGAGGAATACCTAAACTTATAGGAATGGTTGTAATCTGCGAGCTCCCAAAGCATTATTTTTGCAATTGCCTCAACAAATTTGAATCGATGTTATCCTCTTTCTTTTTTGAGCATGAAAGCCAAACCAATTATATATTCCATGTCATATATGAATGCAAGTATTGAGAAGATTTCTTGCAAATCTAAGTTGAATTCACTAAACACTAAGGGAAAAATGGGCCTCTCATTAGTGTGCTTGTGCTTGGTCTCAACTCTATAAAAATTCATGGAATTCCTTCTTGGGTGCCAAAAATTCACCATATTCATCCTTGAGAAGGCCTCGATTGCTAGAATAGAGGGGTTGCATAATATATCACTGATGGTGATCTTCAATTTTTTACCACTAATGACCCCAGTGTTTTTATTCAGCTTCTCTACACAAATATCTACCAACTCAGGGCATGGGTACGTGAAGGGAAACATATACTGAGGAAAAACATAACAATAGAGCCTTACTCCAAGGTTCTCAACATTACCAACTCTCAATTTTCCAGCTCTTCTTTGTAGGGCTCCTTCCTGTAGATTTTTAGGGTTTATGTGTAGCCTTGGATCAAATATATTGTCTACAAAGTCTTTGATCAATTTTGGTTCAATGTGATCTCTAGGATTTATGACCCTAGTGCAAGGAAAAAATTCTTCCTCTGGAATTTGTGCATTGGCATAGGGAAAATCTCCAAAGATATCAACATAGCTTGGATGAGAAAAGGGAATTGTAGTGCCCCTGTCAAAGGATAAACCTTTGGCCATAATTTCTTCATGGTTTTCAATTTTTTTTGCAAGAACTCACTTCTACACTACATAATTTTCACCCTTTCTAAAGAGCTCACACTTAGAAACTTTTTACTTTGGCTATTTAGTTTTCATCTAATGCATATGGAGTGAATGCATGGTCATGATAACTAACCCTTTGAGTGCTATGAGCAAAGGCAATACGTGCATAATAAATACATGCCTTCTCGGGAAGTGAATTGAGTATATTACTTACACCATTTTTTAAGGACAACCTTGAGAAATGAGAGATGTAATTGGAAAAGACTTTTACATTAAATAAGTAGGAGGTGACATTTAAAATGATCTTTTCACATGACAGAGTTGGCTAGCAATCACGAAGGTGGTGAAACACATGGAAAAAATTCATATATCTAGTCATCAATGCTAGCACCTGCATTAATTATCAAAAGGATTACAAAATCCCCTACGCACAATTTTCCCTCTTGTTCATGTTGCCTTGTATTCCCCATTATCATTATGATAGGGAAATATTTTCCATTCAAGGATTTTCTAGCTTGATTTTTATATAAATAGAATGCTTACCTTGTGAAAAATACTTTCATGTTTGCAAGCTCTTTATTTTGCATTCCAAGAGGTATGGGCACTCCAATCAGTCTCTTGATCTGGAAGAACCAGGTGGCCTTTGTGGGGGAGGTCATGCTAATAATAGAATTGACTCCTAAATACTACGTGACCCTTGATCATTATCGTGTTCAAGTGGGTGTTGGGGAGGGACTTCATCACAAATTAAAACCACTATCATGCCAACATGGATGTTATTTCATAGTTCATTGCCTCCTTGTTGGACTTGAATTTTTCAAAGCCATGGATAATGCAGCTCCTACAAGACTATGTTTTACAAGGAATAACTTATAGGGCTCAAAGAGGTCATTGTCATGGTAGTCTCGAGCCTTGGAATATAGTTAGCCATGGACCTCTACCAACACATTGATAATTTTGAGTTGGTGCCCTAGCTACCTTTTCTTTCTAGCTTTCAGACAATGACTTTGGAGCATCATCGCTAATGGGTGATTCCTACTAGGTCATTCCTCCTCAAGGTGAACAATTTTGAGCTGACTTTTGACCTGGAGTGGCACACTTCCTTTCAGAACCTAGTGTACCATCTTGATAAAGTGGTGGTGGACGTTGATGACTGGCCCCTGATCATTTTCTTCAGATCTATATATTGAAGACCCTACTACCATATCCCCCTAAGCCTTTTTGAAGATGCCACTACATTTTGTGCTAACATGAGCTATTACCTCCAACAATTTTTGGTTGTAAATCATGAAATCATTTTGGCTACTTGAAAAAGAAAACCTCTTTTATTTTTCTCAAAGCTTTCCCATGCTCCTTTTTAAAATAGGCCTAAGTGCCTTGAATATATGTAAATTTTATCTCATGAATATAATATAGGCTTTGAATCATTTCTACATCTTGTCTTATTCGCAAAAAAAAAAAATTACAAAATTTTATACATATGATACATAAAGTAAAAAATTTACAGACTACAAGTTTTTAATTAAACAACTTTAAACAAATACCGTTTAGTGGTATCCCCATGATGTTTCCATTCATATCCTTGAGTTTTTAGGAATTACTCACTTTGAATTTCAAAATGCAAAAAGGGCCCTTCTACAAAGAGTCAAATTTAGCATGTTGTCTTGGCTTAACGACATGCTCGTCATATTTTAAAACTAGGCTTCCTTCTTTGAAAACCAGGCTAGAAGCCTTTTTATTGAACCATCGTTTAATGAATTGTTGGCAATTGGTCATGGCATTGAATTCCTTTTCCCTTGTTTCTTGAAGGCTTAGTAGCTCGAATAGCCTCACTTCCATTCCACCATTTTCCTTGACTTCTAAAGACTTCAAAAGTTGTAGTGTCAAAATTTCCATTGAGACAAGTAGGACCACCTCCTTTCCATATACTAATTCATAAGGATAAGCCATTAAAATTTGTTTTGAGGTGATATGTTCCACCTATAAAGTTTCCCATAGGTGCTTGTTCGTCTCTCTTTAGTGTTCTAAACCGATGTGTCTTATTAGTCAAATCAAAGTTTTGTTCATGGACTCTACTAGTGCATTCCCCTATGGGTAGTAATTCAAAGAAGTCTTTAGATAGACTTCATGCTTAAGGGAAAAATACAACATCCCAATTCCTACAAAGGATCGTGCATTGTCTGAGATGATGGTTTTAGGAGAGCCAAACCTCACTATTAGTTCTTTGAAAAAGTTGACGATTTCACCCTCATTAGCATTCTTTGGGGGAGTCACTTCTATCCATCTAGTGAAATAGTTCATGGCTATAAGGATCCATTTGTATCCTAAGTTGGAGATGGGGTTAATCATCCCAATGAAGTCTAGTCCCTATTGCATGAAAGGTTCTTTAGCAATAATCGAGCTCAAAAGGTATAATCGAGTTCTTTCGCTTGCCGTGTAGAAATGACACTAAGAATATTTTCTCACTAGATTGTGGCATTTCAAAAAATAGGGTTAGCCAATAATACACTGCTCGCATGATTTTTAAAGTTGTATTTTTTATGGAGAAGTTTCCACCTTCTGGCTACTGTGACATTCTCCCAAAATTCTTTCGGATTTCCCTCTATCTACACAACAAAGGGGGATTTTTCTAAAATTCCTTTTAAAAAGAAGACCTTCGATTAACACATACCCAACACCTTTAAGTTTGTAATACCTCCTTTTGTGCATTGGGATGTCAGAAAAATATCTACCAGTCTGCATGAACTCTATCCTATTAGTCACCCAAGAATTGTCTAACTCAAATTGGTTTGTGAAAACCTCATCAGTCTCTTCAATTTATGCCTTAGTGTTGAGTTATTGGGTGAGATATTCACACATGCCTCTTCCTTTGTCTAGCTTTGTGGGCTAGATATCCACATCATATTCTAAGATCTTGGTGGTCCAATTGGCCCTTTTTCAGTGATTTCCCCCTCCATAATATATTCCCTTATTTTGGGATGAGCAACAAGGACTATTATCTTACTTCCGAAACCAAGTGTTGAAACTTTTTTTGAATCTTCATCGCGATGAAGGTCTATTTCTCCATGAAATTATACCTATTCTCATACCCCTTTAAATTAATTGAATGAAAAGAGATGGGGTTCTCTCCACTTCCTTCCTTATCCTTATACACAAGTACAAAGGCTCTATTGTGCTCACCATTATAGACATATAGCACAAAAACTTTTGAAAATTCTAGGTTCAATGACATTGGAGTTGTGGGAATAGCTAACTTGATCTTTTTGAAAGAAATTTTTCCTTTTGGAGTCCACTTGAAAGCTAGGCCCTTCTTCAACATTAATGTAATAGGTCTCATAATTCCTATGAAATCCAAAATGAACTTGCTAACAAAGTTGATCTTTCCTAAGAAAGATTAGACTCCCTTTTGGTTGATCGGTAGCAGTAGTTCTCTTATACCTTTCACCCTTTTGGGATCAATAGCTATTCCTTCCTTAGAGACCAAAAATGAAAGAAAATTGCCTTGTGGCACCCCAAATTCACCTTTTTTGGGATTTAAAGAAATGCTAAAATATTGACACCTCTAGAAGACTTTTTCTAGGTGATCGAAATGGTCACCCTTAGATTTTGAAAATATGGTCAAGTCATCTAGATAGATAAGGATGATCTTATTGATAAAATCCTTAAACATAACATCTATCTCATGATAGAAAGTGGCCCCTACGTTGAACAAGCCAAAAGGTATGTTTACGTAAGTGAAAATTCCCCATTTGGTGGTGAACATTGTTATGTGTTGGTCTTCACCTTTTATATAGACCTGATTGTAACCTTAAATTTTGTCGAGTAGTGAGAACATTTATGACCTTGCCATAATCTGCAAGATCTATTCCATTTAGGGTGAGGGTAATGATCTTTCAAAGAGGCCTTTTTTAAGTCTTGAAAATCCATACAAAGTTAGATATCACCATTTTTCTTTTAGATAGGTACTAGATCAGATACCCAATTAGAGTGTTTAATCGGGTATATGATCCTTGACTCGGTTAAACTTGTGAGCTCTTGTGCCATGAAGGTGTCCAATTTTGGGTTAACCAAAATTTTATTTTGTTGGATTGTCTTGTGACCCTCAACTAGGTTGATGGTGTTGTATTGTGTCTAGATCATACGTCCAATCTATGACCTCATCGTATTTGGTGCAAAGGGATCTCAACCTTTCTTTATCCCCTTGTGGAACATTCATTCTGAATTTGAGATTTTTTTCATTTCCAACATCGAGGTCTTCATCATATTCCTTGTTGGCTATGAAATTTCATTTATTGTTCCTTGCATCTTCATAATCAAAGAGGTACTCTAGAGTGATTAGGCCTCATGGGAGATTATTGCTTTTGAGCTGGATTATTTTCTCCTCGCCTACTTCTTTGAATCTTGACTGTGTTTGTTTGGTAAACTCACCTAATTGTTGTAGGAACACAACAATCTAGGTGTCACTCTCAAAGACCAACTAGTTTTGATCATTTTCGGGGATCAATGGTCGGACAATTACTCATACCACATTTTGGCTCAGCACCAGATCAGAGGCTGGCTCAAACTGTGAAATGATTGAGGCCATTCTATCCACAACAGTGTTCTTTAATCTCATAATTACCTGAATGTTGAACACTTTAAACCATTTGATCAAGTCCCACACCTTATACTGGTAGGATCACATTCTTACATTCTTCATAGTCATTTTTCCTTGAACTTTTGGAAAAATAATGATAGACAACTAAGAGGGGGGGTGAATCAGTTGTTACCAAAATAAAACTTATTCAACATTAATCAACCTTTAATATTAGATCTGATAATTAACAGTGGAAGCATAAATCGATAACACATCAGAGACACATGAATACAGAGATTTTATACGTGGAAACCCTATTAGGGGAAAAACCATGGTGAATGTTAGTCTACAAGATTATACCCTCTTAGAAGTATAATAAAGAATGAATAAAGAATGCACGTGCATTTAGGCACACTACCTACAACTCACTGCTCAAAGGGAAGGCTTGCTACCTTACATAAGACAATCATATTAAATCCATCTGATGAACATGAAATGAGAAATTAGCTTCTTCATAAGCTTGATTATAGTTTCAGTTAGGCACAAATATACTTCACTCAACCTTCTTCACACTCTGCTTTGCATTTAAATGATCTGATCTTTATTCACACACAATCATAAACTGAGCATACTTTGAGCATACACACTACATGCATTTACAATGAAGAGACAATTGCTCTTATATATCCGATACATGGATTTACATCAACAACTTTGTCGGCCACAAAATAAATAAATTACAACTTGTCAGCCTCAATACATGAACAAATCTTAATGTGCACCAACCTAAGTCGGTCACAACATAGAAAAGACCTAAATCAACATCCTTCAGCACACTAAACAATAAAATATTAATCCATAAGGATCCGCAACATGCTATCACCATCATGTCGTCCAAGAACATAAAAAAAACTTGAATAGACAAGGAAAAATATTCAATCACGAACACACTGTTCAATGTGGACATACAAAAATGATAGAGAACAATATAGAAAAATCACTAAACATCTCAAAAACATATGCAACAACTAAATTCACCATAATTTCAATCTCATCTTCCAGAAACACTTGCTACAGTAACTGAATAACTCTAGGAACACATATCTTCATAACTTTCTCAATTCTTGATGCATACCACTCAAACTTTGGAACAACATACTAGATAATCTCAACAACAAACCCTTTAGTGTGCACCACCTAATCATCAATGAACACAACTTTCCATCACTCTGACCTTCTTAGCTTCACTGGTTGCCTACAATATATTTATTACAATTTTCTCAATCTCCTCAAAATATGTATCCTTCAGAATCGCCAATGTTAAAATAGTTTTGACATCAATGAAAACCACATATTAGCAACACAGCTAAAAAATCCATCAATCTCCCCCTTTGGCATTGATGGCAACACATGATGTAAAAAATAGTACCATCAACACAACTAGTTGTTCTCTCCCTTTCTTGACTCTTCTCTCCCTTTCTTCAAGTGTTTTTCACATTATTCTTCTCCCCCTTAGACATCAATGGAAAAGGTACACATGCTCTGATCACATATCATATGAATCATCTGACTACTCCCCTTGAGTAGCAACCACCACAACATCAATCTAAAACAAGATTTGACTATGAGTCCATGGATTGATGGAAAGACTTGCATCTGAGTTCAAATTAGGAGGGGAAATTACCCCTAACTTGCCTCTGAGATACTCAAATGTATCCTTAGGCAATGGTTTGGTGAAGATATCTAAAATTTGTTCCTTTTTAGGCACATACTCCAATCTGACTTCCTTCTCACTTACTTTGTCTCTCAAAAAGTGATACTTGATAGATATATGCTTTGTTTTTTAATGTAGCACTGAATTCTTAGAAATTATAATGGCACTTGAGTTGTCATAGAATATAGCAATAGGCTCATCATACTCAACTTTGATATCTCTTAGCATCTGCTTCATCCACAACACTTGGGTATAGTTATTTGTAGCAACAATATATTCTACCTCAATATTAGATAAGGAAATAGAATTTTTCTTTTTACTTAGCCAAGACACCAACTTCTTCCCTTAGAAGAATGCACCACCACTTGTACTTTTCCTATCATTAACATCACCTACCCAATCTTCATATTTGAAATAATTTAAAGTAATATCATCATCCTTTGGATACCATAACCCAAAGTCAACTGTTCCTTTCAAGTATTTGAATATTCTCCTTATTGCAGTCACATGTGATTCCTTTGGATCTGCTTGATATCTAGCAACCATGCACACAACATTCAAAATGTCTGGTCTTGTTTGAGGTAAATATAGCAATCCACCAATCATTAACCTATATCTTGTTTGATTAGACTTAGGAGAATCACCATTCTGTGTTAGCTTACATCCGGTTACCATGGGTGTACCAACTAGTTTTGAGTCTTCCATGACAAAAAATTTAACTCTTTCACATACTTGGACTGAGATATAAAAATTCCATCATCTAATTGAGTAATTTGTAATCCTAAAAATAATTTCTGCTCTCCTATCATTGACATCTCAAATTCACTTTTCATTTCATCAACAAAATTCATGCATAAGTCATCATCACCTTCAAAAATAATTTCATCAACAAAGACTTCAATGGTCAACTCTTTATCCTGATCCAACTTGAAATATAGATTGCTATCGACAGTACCTTTATTGAATCCAATCTTCAACAAGTATTTTTCCATTCTAGCATACCAAGCTCTAGGGGCTTGTTTGAGTCCATATAATGTTTTCTTCAACCGACACACCATGTCCTTGTCATTAGTCAATTGAAATCCATCTGGTTGCTCAACATAGACTTCTTCTTCTAGTTCACCATTCAAAAATGCTGACTTCACATCCATTTGATAGAATTTGTAATTCTTGAATGTGGCATAAGCAAGAAATAAACTTACAACTTCAATTCTAGCAATAGGGGCAAAGGTTTCTTCAAAATCAATACCTTCCATCTATGAGTATCCTTTATATACCAGTCTTGCTTTGTTCCTAATTACTTCACCTTGTTCATTCAGTTTATTCTGAAAGACCCATTTGGTTCCAATAACTTTTTTGTCTTGAGGTCTAGGAACAAGAATCCATGTTTCATTCTTTTCTATCTGCATCAGTTCGTCCTTCATTGCTTCCATCCAATGTTCATCTTTGCATGCTTCACTAATATTTATAGGTGCAATATTGGATATCAAACAATATTCTTCTACAATTCTTCTTCTGGTCTATACACCTTTGTTCTTGTCTCCTATGATCTGACTTTTAGAATGACTTCTCTTTACATATCTTGGAGTTTTGAGTTCTATTTTTATTTCTGCATTTCCACTATCTTCATCTTCTTGATTTTCTTGATTGACCCAAACAATTTGAACTTGATTTTGTGTCTATGCATCCTTTCCACTTTCAGTATTATCTTGTTTGTCATTTGAATCATATCCACAATACTTGGATGATATTTCAATATCCTCATCAACTCTGACATTTTCACTTTAAACCTTCTTCTTCAATCTTTTATTGTAGCACCGATAGTCTTTACTCTTAGTAGAGTAACCTAGAAAGATTCCTTCATCACTTCTAGCTTCAAAATTTCCAATATCTTCATCTCTCTTAATATAACATCTACTTCCAAATATTTTGAAATACTTAATAGTATGCTTATAACCGAACCATAGCTCGAAAGGAGTCTTACCATAATTACCATTTACATTCACCTGGTTGATAGTGTATACTGCAGTGCTTACAACTCCTCTCTAGTAGGAATAAGGAACATTACCTTCCAACATCATAGTTCTACAACATCTAAAATTATTATGTTCTTTCTCTCAACAACATCATTCTATTGTGGGGTCCGGGGAGCAAATAACTATTTTTTTATTCCATGCTCTTCAAAAAATGAATTGAACTCCCTAGAAATAAATTCGCCACCTCTATTTAATCTCAAACATTTAATCTTCAAACTCATCTCAGTTTCTACCATAGCCTTAAATCTTTTAAATTTCTCAAATGCCTCATGTTTTTCTCTTAAGAAAGCAACCCAAACCATTCTAGAATAATCATTAATAAGTAACATAAATTACCTTTCTCCTTGTAGACTTTTGATTTTGGATGGACCACATAGATCAATATGTACCAAATCTAGTACTCCATTTGAATGATACTGTTTTCTTCGAAATGAAATTCTTGTCTATTTTTCCCATCTGATATTCCTTGAATATAATGTTAGTAGGCTTCACTAACTTAGGTAGATCTATGACTGCTTGTGTGGATTTTATTTTGACAATGTTATCAAATTTCACATGACACAACCTTCTATTCCATAACTAGCTTACATCAACTTGAGCAATCAAACAAATTTCACTAGAAACATTCAATTGAAAAATATTACCTCTTGTCTTTGTTCCTGAAGCAATCACATTTCTTGAGCTTCCCAAAATCCTACACTTACCATCTTTGAATTGAAGATTGTAACCTTTATCAACCATCTGTCCAACACTCAAAAAATTATGATTCAAACCTTCAACATATAGAACATCATCAATATTGAATTTACCTCCAAGAGAAATAGTTCCTTTTCCAAATATCACACTAGTATTGTTATCTCCAAATCTTATAACACTACCATCCTATTTTTCCAGACTTAGAAAATTTCTTTTTTCACTAGTCATATGATGTGAGCATCCGCTATCAATCAACCATTCATCCTTCTCATCAATCTTGGCTACAAGAGTTTTCTCAACATTCTGATTACTAGCTAATTCAGTAAACACTCGACTATTTTCCTTGATAGCAATGAATACCCATTCATCTTCATTTCTAGTTTCTTTATCAGATTCATCATCAGTAACACCTTCTTCAGCCTAATAGCATTTATTTTGAAATCTAGTCTTGTCAGGTTTATACTTAGAGAGTCTTTCAGAACACCTTGATGCAAAATGACCTATCTTACTACAAGAGAAACATTTAATAGGTAGCTTTCCTTTGTACTTACCTTGTCCTCTAGCTTCTCTTTTCACAATCAGTGCTTCCAGTTCTTCTAGCTCTCTTTCTACATCTTCAATCAGTTTCATTTCTTCTTTATACTTGAATATCTTCTTGGAACTCTCTCCTAGATTATATTTTTGTTGGCCTTTTCTAGATACAATAGCTTTAAATGTAGACTCTATCTTAGTTGAAGATTCACCAAATTCACTCAACTCAAAGGCAACAAGTTTTCCAATTGGTGCAGGAGCACCCAGGACATTGAATGCCTTCAAAAGGATAATGTGTGAATTTATAATTTTCAATTCAAAATTCATGTGTCCAAACCATGTAAAGGCTAAATTTAATGTATTTAAGGTCATGAGTAAGTCTAAGGTGGCAAGGGAAAGGAAAAGTATAAATTAGTAATATTGCCATATTGTCAAATATGTAAGAAAAGTAGGAATATGAAAAGACAAAGTGGGATTTGAAGGGATAGGTCGTTCAAGGTAGTTGAAGGGGTGGTTGTCAGTTGGAAAAGTTATAAAAACTTGGAGAGGTGAGGAAAAGTAACAATCTTGTATTCTTGTAACATAATTTTGAATAAAAAATCCCTATTTTCTTGTGTTACCAACAATTTACTCCATTCTTTCATCTTTGCATTGATAGATCAATAATATCAAGTAAAAAAAAAAATTGTACACAAATTAGAAGGAGATAGTCTCATTCCAAGTAGTTAGAGGGTTAAGTTTTAAGAAACAAATGTATTAAAGGCAACTTTCCTATACCTAGGAAGAGTTATTTTCACTGTGGTTTGAGAGTCTATTAAGGAACCCCTGGCCATTCCACCGATGTAGGGATAGATGATCAGTGGAATGGATTGTATTTTTGTATTTTTAATGTTAGTTAAGTTTGTGCGTGTAGGGAAATCAAGGATATGAAACCATGTTGTTGTTATAGGATTTTTTTTGAGTTTTCCACTTGAAAAATGGAGGTTCCAAGAAGAGTTTTGGAGAAATAATGTGTGCATGGACTGGGAAAGGGATTCAAATTCTTTAGCAGACATAATAATACATATTCCAACTAATGGCCAGAGGTCTATAAGTGTTTCATGCAAGAAAGCCTCCCCATTTTTGGTGTTTTCACCCTATAATTAAGGGTTTAATGAAACAGTATGTTTTCAAGCTTTTCTAATCTTATGAATTGGAGAATTTTGAGTTTGGAGGTGTAAATAGAGATTTTTTGTGGTTGGTAAGGGATTTGGAGTAACCTAAAGGGGGTCTCCTTTTGTAAAAAAGGGCCTATTCTAGTAGCCTTTGATAGTGTTCTGTTTGAGAATCTGTATGTTAAAGGGTCTTTGAACATGATTTTGGATCCAGGAGTTTAAGTTTAATTTGAGAGATTTACCCACTTTAAGGCATGGAAGCCTATTTGAGGAATGGTGCTTTGTTTGCATAGCTAATTGGTAATCTAATGAATAGTGGAAACAAGTGACTATAAATGCTTTAATCTTGTTTTATTAGGGATACTATAGGTGTTTCTATGATTAGATAGGGTGTAAAAGGAAGGTTTTTAGGGTTTGAGGGATTGGACAAGGAGAACCTTGTAGAAGAACTCGGTTATCTATTAGGACAATCATGTGACTAATGGAAATCATCTTTGATAGTGCTTTGTAAGTATGACATGGTTCATTTCTGTCAAGTTATGATGTGTACAATGTCTTGGGGGTCTGAGGAACAAAGGTATGGTTGCTTAGTTTCTCTCATGATAATGACATTAGGGATGCATGGAGATTTGGTAATCGGTAGACATAATGTGTTCCCTTGGAGAGTGAGTGTTTTGGTGGACTTTTGTTTTATTGAATGAAATGAAGAATGAGCATAAGTTGTGAATGTTGAAAATAGTGATTTAATTCAAAGCTTCCTAATGGTGAATTTGATTTATTTTAGTCATCTTGATGTTGGTTAAGGTTTGTTTAAGCCCGATGAAGGATTGAATGCTGATCAAGTGATTTTGGTCTTTGAAAACCAAATGAATGGCCAAAGAATTTGATGAATTTTGATGAAAGGATAGTGAAGTAATGTTACTTGTTAAATTTGATCATCTCCTAATTCAATTGGGTCAGATGTACCCTATGTTTGTGTGGTTTGGTAGTTAGTTATGCATCACCAATCAACATGTCTCTTGTCACATTTGTTACTGTCCTGAGCTCTTCAATAGCATGAGCTTTTGTTTTATAAGAAGTAGGCACAAATCTAAGTATCTTAGCCACAATCTCATCTTCATCCAATGTTCCACTGACACATCTAATTTCCGTTACTAATTCATTTACCTTTTGCGAGAAATAAAAGATGTTTTCATCTTCACATCTTCATGTTCTCCCACTTGCCTTTCAGACTTTGTAGCTTAGCACTTTTCGCTAGTCCATCTCCTTCATACAATGTTTCCAATTTTATCCATATCTCCTATATATTCTTCAAACCTATCACATCTGTCATCTCTGAATCTGTCAAAGCACTTAGCAATGCTTCTAAAGCTTTGGTATTAGTTTTTTCTTCTTTGATCTCATCAGTAGTGGAGGGACCATTCTAAGGAATAGTGTATGCAATTTTTGTAATCTTCCAGAAGGGCTCACCAATGTACTTCAAATGACACTTCATTCTAACTTTCCACAAAGAGTAGTTTGTACCATCAAATCTAGGACTATCCTTCTTGTATGATGCCATCTCGTATCACCTCAAGCTGTTAGAATTCTATAGAGGAACTAGCTTTGATACCAATTGTTGGAAAAACAAGAATAGACAACTGAGAGGGGGTGTGAATCAGTTGTTACCAAAATAAAACTTATTCAACATTAATCAACCTTTAATCTCAAATTTGATAATTAACAGTGCAAGCATAAATCGATAACACATCAGAGACATGTGAACACCAAGATTTTATACATTAAAATCCTATTAGGGGAAAAACCACGGTGGATGTTAGTCCACAAGATTATACCCTCTTAGAAGTATAATGAAGAATGAATAAAGAATGAACTTGCATTCAGGAACACTACCTAGAGCTCACTGCTCAAAGGGAAGGATAATTTCCTTACATAAGACAATCAAATTAAATCCATCTGATGAACATGAACTGAGAAATTAGCTTCTTCATAAGGCTGATTACAGTTTCAGTTAGGCACAAATATACTTCACTCAACTTTATTCACACTCTTCTTTTCATTCAGATAATCTGATCTTTATTTGCACACACTCATATACCGAGCATACTTTGAGCATACACACTACATGCATTTAAAATGAAGAGAAAATCACTCTTATATATCCGCTACATATATTTACATCAACAAATCTGTCGGGCACAAAATAAATAAATTACAACTTGTTGGCGTTAATACATTAACAAATCTTAATGTGCACCAACCTAAGTCAGTCACAACATAGAAAAGACCCAAATAAATATCCTCAAGCATGCTAAACAATAAAATATTAATCCATAAGGATCTGCAACATGCTATCACCTTCATGCCGTCCAAGAACATACAAAAAAATTGAACACACAAGGAAAAATCATCACGAATACGTCGATCAATTTGTACATGCTGAACTAATAGAGCATGATCTAGAAACATCACTGAACATCTCAAAAATATACACAACAACCAAATTCACCAGAATTGCAATCTCATCTTCTAGAAACACTTACTACAATAATTGAATAACTTTAGGAACATAGATCTTCATAACTTTCTCAATTCTTGATGCATACCACTAAAAATTTTGGACAACATACTAGATAAGCTCAGAAACAAACCCTTTAGTGTGTGCCACCTGATCATCAATGAACAAAAATTTCCATCACTCTAACCTTCTCAGCTTCATTGGTTGCTTACAATATATTTATTACAATTTTCTCAATCTCCTCGACATATGCAGCCTTTAGAATCACCAATGCTAATAGTGTTGACATCAATGACAACCACATATCAGCAACACAACCACAACATCCAACATGAACTTTCTTCATGAATAGCTCAAAATATTTGAATACTTGTATCCCCTCAATGCCCATTTTTTTCCCCAACATTAGGCCATGAACCAAACTTTCATAATTCGCATCATTATTTGATCTTGGAAACTGGAAATGGAAAGATCTAAGATTTTCTGACCACAAGATGTAAGGAAGATTACAACTCTATAGATGATCCTACATTTGGCACCATGAAAGTGAAAAATGCATAAGCCATCTTTCCTTGACTCTCCTGAATCCTTTTTCTCCTTGACCATCTTTGGAATGGCTTGATCTTCATTAAAGATCACATATGGTCCTAGATGAGTGGCATGAAAATTATTGAAAGGGTCAAAATCGATAAACTAGTTTAACATGACTTCCTCTTTTGGACTCCGATCACTCGTGGCCTCTTCATCATCCAACATCTCAATGTAGTACATCTCTTTTTTGGAAATGGAGGTGTGTGTAGCTTTGAAATTACTGTATCCTCTCTGATATATTCAAGATGTAGACGTTCAGAAAAAAATCATTTCTGCTCTATGTTCAGTCCTTAATATTAGGTGGGACCAGTCAAGAGCTAGATATCCACCAATCTTCACAGTGAAGTTTCTTGATAGGTACATTCCAAAAATAGGGGAATATTTCTTATGAACTCTTCTTGGGTGACTATATGACTTGGGCAGGAATACAAGGTCAAGGGGAGGTTTTCAATCTAGCCTGTGGTCGAAACCTTCTTTCCATCCAATTTTATAAATCCCTTATCCAGGAGTTCATATTTTAAATTCAAGGCATCAATTACTAATTTTTCCATCACCATGGTACTAGCCACTAAATCTATCATATTTTTGCATAATAGTTTGTCCCCTACAATAAGAGTCAAGAAAAAGGGGGTGGGTTTTTACCTACATACCTATTTTTTGTTTATTTCATCTCCAAAATTTACATTTGTTGTGGCTCCCAAAGACCGAGGGTCCGAGTTAGACCTTCTTTCCTTTATCTTGGTTGTGTACCAGGATCGGATCTAGTTGTGGGGCTTTCTCTTCTTTATTCAATGCATCCTACAATAAGGTCTTTTTCTCTGGAATGCATAAAATGTCCCATAAGGATATTTTGGCATGAGCCTTGTTTAATTGTTCCACAACATTGAGTGCCCCAATTGAGGGCACCTTCAATTTGAATGGGAGTGTTTCCCTTACTTTAGGAAAAGTCTATTCTATCACAAGTGGATTGGAAGTCTTATCAGTGACTTTCAATTGTAACTGTTGCATATGTGGTTGATGTCATTGTGGTTGTTGCACTTGTGGCACATACTCCCCAACGAGTCTTATTTTTGATCAATTATTATAATCCAACTACACTTGTTGTGCTCTTGTTGTTGGAACCTCATTTGTAAATACCAAGTCTTCTCTCTCCATACAAGAAAAGAGCACTTGGTTAGGGGCGATATATGTCTCTTATTCCAAAGAAATTCCTTGCATCTGAGCACTAAGTCTAGCATTTTCAATCCCAAGGGACTGATAACTTTCAACATTTGAAAGAATACCTTGACTCCTTTTCTCTGTAACCCTCTATTGAAGATTTCATCTCGAATAGTTTTGAGGCATGTGGGAATCATTTCACAAGAAGAACCACATGTTTATGTCCTTTGCAAGATTTTTTTGTCTAAGGACTAAGTCCTTGTTTGTGTTGGAATTAACAGTTTGAAGCAGAGTGGTTATCGGGACTATCTGGCCAAATGACTATGGCTAGTTTCTTCCTCTCAAAGCTCCCTAGTACGCTTTATGTTGGAAGGGTGGTCTTCCTCGGTAATTTTTAGGAGTCTTCAAAGGTGCTTCTTGTTGATGATTTATGACAATGAGCTTATTCAAAAATGTTCTCAAAAAATTTAATGTCATTCATATATGTAGCTAATGAAGAAGATCTCGATATGCTTGGCTATGTATTTGGATACACATAAATTGAAGGCGGTGGCATAACCGATGTGTTGGGGGTGAAGTAGACGTACTAGGTGTTGCTTCATCTTGTGTTCTAGATATTTCAATAAACATTAGCATCAAAAATCATGGTGGGAGCTTCCCTGCATCGATCAAACTATTCTTCTCTCTCACAACTAGATCATATGCATTAGACATATTATCACCTCCAAGCGATTGTACCATAACTGCAATATTTGAATTAAAATATTTTAGGTAGAAAATGAATGCCATTGTTAATAGAGGTTTGGCTGTCATGTCACTAGTAGAATTTGGAAAATAAATGACTACGTGACTAAAAATTTTAGTCACGACAACTAAAAATGACTAAATTCTAGCCATTTTTTACAACACAGCTATAAATGACAAATAAAAATGACTAAATAATTAGTCATTTATTTAGTCACACAAATAAAAATGACTAAATAATTAGTCATTTATTTAGTCACAATCCATTTGAATAGATCATTTATGGAATCAAGAATCAATAGTGCTATTCCCATAGTCTACCATGATGGGGTTAGAGAGGAAGCATGTTAGGGAGCCCTAACTTCAAAATATACTCTCTAATATATTAACATACATATAGTTTTCTATCAACACAAGCCTTGAGCCTCCTTTAGGTCCAAGTGTTAGTATATATTATTCCCTCTATATAGAATTGTCTCCCCCTCTATCTCTCTTTATTTTTCCTAATCTCTCCAAAGATTAATTAACTATCAATTTTTTTATATATTAATTTAATTTGTTCTATATAAGAATATATTAATTATTAATTATTAACTATAATAATTTTATATTTATATTTAATAATTTTTATTATAGAACATAATATATAATAATAATATAACCTATATATACTATTAAAAATACTAATAAATATAACTATATTATATATAATTTAATATGTATTACTATTATATTAAATATATATAATATATGAATTGTTTTTTATATTATATTTATATATTAATTTTTTGTAATAGATAAAAAAATATTTGGAAAATAAATGATATTTTATGGTAAAATATTATAAAAAGGAATTTGTATCCTTTAATGGCCTTTTTCATCAAATCCTCGTGAAGTTGACTTTTTTTTTTTTTTGCAAGAAAGGAGGGAAACTTGCGTGGGAAATTGAATAATATTACCAATTTATAGTAGGTTAGGGCTTCAAATTTACAAGAGCTGGTGTACAAGCAAGTGCAGGCCAGAGTGATAAAGGCCATTGTTTATACTATTTTTGATAATTCTAATCGTAGTTGTGGTCCCATTTGATATGAAGAAAACACCAAGATCACTGCAACTCAAGAGGTATTTAGCCATTTCATTTTCTTTCAGCTCCTTTAATTTCAAAATAATCCTCAAACACTTTGTGATATGCAATGGAATTTTGTCTTATGCTTCCACCGACCACCACACCATTTCTATGGTTTATTTCTTTCCCTTTTGCAGTGATGCAGGAATAGCCTAGAGTGCCCCTGTGCATTGTAGGTATGGTGATATTGTATTGCCTTGTGTTGAGGGAGGGGAAGGCCTACTGCTTCCTTTTCTGAAATTGTGAGGTTTTCTACAAAGTAGTCTGGTGAGGTGAGTTGTCACAACTTTTTTTCTAAGATATATATTTATTTATGGCCATGGAAATGCAGGAGGACTAAAAAATCTCCATTTTTTAGCATTTATGTTTAAAAATAAATAGTATAAGATTTAACATTGAATTCATAGTAAATCTTAACAAATTATAAACGAACTAAGGTTGTAGCCAAATGAGTAAAAGTTTTGTCTTTTGGGGTTTTATGTCAAATGTTGTACAATTTTTTACTAGAAATTGTTGTAAATCACAATAAATCATAAATGAAACTAAATGCATAGCCAAAGCAGTCTTATGCTTCCACCACACCACCACACCATTTCTAGGGTTTATTGCTTGCCCTTTTGCATTGATGCAGGAAAATCCTGAAGTGCCCCTGTGCGTTGTGGGTATGGTGATATTTCATTGCCTTATTTCGGTGGAGGGGAAGGCTTGCTGCTTCATTTTCAGAGATTGTGAGGTTTTCTACAAAATAGTTTGTTGAGGTGAGTTGCCACAGCTATTTTTCTAATATATATTTATTTGCGGCCATGGAAATGTAGGAGGACTAAAAAATGCTCCATTTTTGAAAATTTATGTTAAAAATAAATAGTATAAGATTTAACAATGAATTCATAGTAAATCTTAACAAATCATAAATGAACTAAGCCTATAGCCAAATGAATAAAAGGTTTGTATTTTGGGGTTTTATGTCAAATACTGTAAGATTTTTTACCAAAAATCATTGTAAATCACAATAAATCATAAATGAAACTAAATGCATAGCCAAAGGAATGAGGGTTTGTGTGCATGCATCACCACATGGGCTTGTAGAGAACCCGCAGAGTGTAGTGATCGATAGAAAAATTACCAATGAAGCTTATATGATATGTCCAATAGCTTCCTTTCCCCATTTAATTCTATTCTCTTGACAACAAGTTAATATTGTTGTCTGTCATAGTGGAGAGGCTTCAGGTGGTTTATAACTTTAATGTGGCAGATTGGTGGTAGTGGTTTACTATGTAGATCTGGGTCCTACCTCTGTCACAAATGTTCTTTCTAACATCTAGGAGGTTCTTTTCTCGGCCTCTCCCTCACTGCACATGTATACATGGGTGTAAGATTGACACTAATGTTTAAATTAGGGAAAGCCCTCATTGGTGAAGAAAAATCAACCATATGTGTAATAAAAAGATTATGTGTATAATGTGAGTGCTACAATTGCCTCAAAGATTACAAAGGAGATAGAGACATATAGGTGAGTGAAAAGGGTTCCATTTGTGTCTTCTTTTTATATGTTCTTAAGATGTTTACAGCCATCTCAGATGCTTCAATATTGACATAGTGGACATTTTGTTCTTCTGAGGACTTCTTTTTATTCTAAACATTGATATCGCCTCATTTCCCTCTATGTACATCGAAACCCTGACAATTTGGCTATGATCTTTTGCTATGACAGTCATTAGTTTTTGTTTATGCAAGTTCATGGTGCTTTAAATTTTAAAATTGTGGGAGAAGCCATATTCGCATCATTTTTTGGATATTGGAATATTGTCATTGATGTCAACAACGGAATTTGGAATACTGTTAGTAGTTGCTTCGGTAATGGAAGTTTGTTGATTTGGTGTTTTGGTCTAGATTACCTTATTCTGTAAGATTCGATTAGAAACTAATATTATGTTCTATCTCTACATCACTTGCATCCACTGACAAGATTTTAGTTGACTTGGATGTACGGTTGGAAAGAATAGTTACCAATAGTTTGAAAAATAGTGTTATGCTTAGATACTCATTCAATACGTTGGTTTTTTGGTCTGGATTTCACCTCAAAGAAAGATATCACTACAGGACTTTGTACATAGATTTTTTGCTACAAGGTTCATCTTACCTCGAAGTTTTGTGATGATATGTGAACACATACAGAAGATATGAATGACATTTTTTTGTTTTGAAGATTATAGTAAGGTTTTGTATAGTGCATTGATGTGGGAGATTCTGCATTTTCTCATGATTAATTATTTTTCCTTGTGGAGTTGAAGATAATATATTCAGTGTCGTCTAAAGGAGAATTCGATGTGTCAACATTTTTTTGTGTTACACGTTTGATGAATTGCATATACGTTTGGAGTTTTGATGTTTTAGGTGTAACTCTGGCGGACCTAATTATGAATTTTTGTTAAGAAGATTAAATATGTGCTACGAATGATAAAGGGATCTATCATACGTCCACGCCAACTAATATGATATATTACACATGAAGATGAATGTGTTTTTGAGGATAATGTCGATAGACTTGGCTTTCATTTGAAATAGGGTTTCTCTAATTAGGTTGACATAATTAGTGAATACAAATGTACATGATATATGTATAAGACTTTTTTGTGAGGTGTGTATATATGTGATCAATCAAGTGAAGAGGATAAATAAAAAAGGATAAGAGTGCTAATGTGTGAATTTTTATATGTGAGTAGATAGAATTGTTGGATACACTTACAAAAAGTGTTTCTTATACTGTGCTTCATAGGAATTGAACTCCAACACAAGGAAGGTGCACTCTATCTTAGTTCATCTTTTGGTAGTGAGCCATACTCTATTTTGTAAATTATTTCAGGCTTTGAACCTTCAAGGATAGTGTCTCCTGGCAGTGAGCCATTGTAATATTCTAAATTTGAGTATATTATATTGTGAGTTAACCCTCACAGTGGTTTTTCCCATTTTGGGTTTTCCATTTAAAAATTTGGTCTTGATGTGTCCTATGGTGTCATGTTCTTTTCAATGTTTCACTAATTCCTCCCCCCCCCCCCTCAGTATTCTAGGTGTTCAATAGTTAGTATCAAAGCTTGGCTCATCTTAAGAAGTCTAACAACTTGAGGAAGGTCCCGAAATTCGAATACATGGAAGATAAAATATTTCTTATTCCTTTGAAAGAGATTCCTGTTGAACATACTAAAGAAGATTGTTTCTTAGATAATGGTGAACTTGAAATTAATCTTGAAGATCTTGACAAAGAAGAAAATAAGGAGTTGAAGGATTTCCTGAAGGAAGCAAATGAGTGCATTAAGAAACTGAAAGAACAAGTGGAAGAAAAGAGGAGAATTGAAGATTTCCAGAAATTGGAAATTCAAAGAAAGATGGATGAATGTGCTAAGCTTAAACAAGAGGTTGTGATCCTGAGATTAGATTTTGAAAGGAAAGAAGACATGCGTATAAATTCATGACAAGTTATACAATGCTAGATGAACTGATTACAAGGCAAAAACCCTCTAAGGACAAAAGGGGTTTGGGATTTGAAGAAGGACAAAGTTAAAAATAAAAAAAGTTGATAATCAAAGGAAGACTCGAAGCAATTGCAATAGTTCAAGAATCAAAGAAGCAATACTAAAAGGCCTCCTATCAGACAACCTGATGCTCAAAGGTACTTATCCTTTAATGGTGTCTATTATTCCTACAATAGGTTTGGACATAGGGAAAAATATTGTGGAAATAAAATAAAATAGAATAATGGAATGAATCAAAATGCTTTATCATTCACCAATCAATGTTTTAAATGCAAAATTATTGTACATAAAGCTATAAAATGTAGAGGTCATATGTTGAGCCGAATGAACTATCCCTTCAAAGGGTACTATTATCATTGAAATTTATTTGTACATAAGGCTAACCAATGCAGATATAGATTGAATAAAGGACAATTTGGATGGAAGAATGTTGTTTGTTATAATTACAACAAACCGAGACACTTTTCTAGAGACTATAGAAGAAAAAATATGAAAAGTGACTATCTGGAAAAGAAATTTGAACTAATCACTAAGATTTCTCCAGTAGAGGTTAACAAGGAAATGGAAAGGATCCAGAGAAAGGAAGGAGAATCTGAAAAGCAAGGAGAATCAAAAGTATGAATTTCATTTGTGTTGTCCTCCAGTGCAGATAATTCTATCAAAAATTAAATCCGGGCATTGGCTTAGGGGGAGCAATAATCAAAAAAATTAATATTCCCTCTTTGATATATGATGTTATTTCATGACATAAATGCATTTATTGAAGGTAATGAATTCAAAATTCATGTGAAAGGAATTTTTATGTGCACACATGTGAAGAATGAATTTTACAAAATTTGCAAAGATGGAAGTATACACTGAATTTTGAGGATGTCTACTTGTGGTCTAAAGCATTTATTGCTGAAGAAATTTGGATCAAAGAAATAAATTTAAGTATGCTAAGAAAAATCCATTCGATGAAAAGAACTTGTGAAAGGGAAGAAGCGTGTAGAGCAAGCTTGAAGAGACTAGAGCATTTCCATACCGCAAAATTTTAGAGTTTGGCTTTGTTGTGCAGGAAAGAGGTAAGTTACTGCTACTATACATTATTCCCTTTGAATTATTCATTGAATTTTGTTGAATGTGATGGATATATCTCTAGTCGTAGAAAATTCAGTGAGATTGGAACCACAATTTAATTATCTTGTTTTGGTGCATTTTTAGATGTTCCTCTTGGTGTTATTCTGAATGAAGATGTTGGGATATATATTCATATAAAATTGGAAGAACCTACTTATGGAAATGCACACATAGTATGGTTTGTTGAATTAGGTGGAGAAGATTGTACCTTGAAACTAGAACAAAATTTTCTTACAGAGATGAATTTGGGTGTGTGGGATTGATTTCAAAACTTTAACAATGAAGAGAGGTGTATTATATTGGGAGTTAGTAGATTTCATGATCAGTTTGTGTGGCTTGCCAATTCATATATGATATCCAGAGAAGCAATTAGAGATGTTGTTGGTTTATTATCCACCAGACCTACTCTTGAATTCAATCTTGGAAAAGAAAAGGGACTAATAAAGAACATAGGTATTCACACCTATTTTTTGGTGATAATGATGTCTCTACCTCCATAATTGACTTAGTAATAGAAATGGTTGATAAAATGACAAAATACAATCTTTGTGAGTTGCTCCAACAATAAATGTTGGAAAATATGAACGATATCAAGAAGAGGAAATGCACACTTAGATATGGAACATTGATATTGTGTCTAACCTTCTACTTTATGAAAGAAGTTCATGGTATAGGAGTTGTTTAGGTAAATACCAAATTGGTTGCTCACCAGATCAGAGAATTAATGAGAAACATTAAATATTTGGATGCACAAGGAGATGCCCTTGCTGCATTCTTTGGAAAATTCCAATGAATAATGAACAAAATATTGAGAATTCCAAGAGAACTAGTCACAAAATATAAGGATGATATAACATTTATGGTATCCACTGATAGTTGCATAATCAAGGTAGTTGAATTGAAAAACTCATGGATTCATGTGCTGGGGTATGAGATTGAAAAGGATTATGTTGTTGGCTATATTGAAATGTTAATCAATAGCCCTCAAGATCCCAATAGACCTATATTTGGAACTTATACTGAAATAGCTTGAGAAATTCTTAAACAAATTGAGTTGATCTCTGGTAAATCAATGAATACCTCCAAAGAAAAGAGAAAAGATACTGAGGTTCATGCATTTATTGCTTAGATTGAGCCAGCTCCAAGGAGACTTAAGTATCTAGCTAGGAGAAAGCTACATCTTCAGATAGTTCCTAAAGCAGTCACTAGTTCTTCATAGTCCATTGTGGAAAGCACAAATTCATTGACTAATAAATTCAAATAACTAAAGATTCAAGTAGTAAGTGAAATGGTCATTTGGGTCAAAGAAAAATGATTGTTGGAAATTGAAGATAGGTGCAAATCTACACATTGCACTACACTTGAGAGACTTAAAGAGTGTCAAGAGTATGAAAAAGAGGCTAGAAATCTATTATCATTTTGTTAGACATGGCTTGATGCAATTCAAAGACCCAAGGATGTTGAGGAAACAATTGAGACATAAATAAATTATGCATTCAACACCTTTAATCTAGTTCTAGATCTGGATGATCAAACTTGGTATAGTTTAACAAAGCTGCATGAAGAATATCTTGCATCACATAAAGACAAAGGAGAAATGATTGAACAATATGGAATGCTTAGAGATATAATTAAGATTAAGTGCACACTTGTCTACTATTCTCTTTCTTTGGCTGACAGGATTCTAAACTCGAATATTACTCTTGAGACTCTGGTTGAAGGAAAAGACATCCTAGTTGATCTTAATTATCTATGCAGAGCCTTGTCAAAAGAAAAGAAGCTCTAGGATGAAGGGAAAAACTCTTAGATAGGTACTCTTAGAAAAATCCAAGGGACAACCACCTTTGATTGATTACTCATAACTACTATTTTGGATGTACTCCTCATGGGGAGTATTCAGGTATGTAAAGGAAATTGTTATAGAATTCAATATATATTTATCCTGTGCCATTGATGTCAAAGGGGGAGAGAAGGTATCATGTGAAAAGTTTTGTAAAAAAATTTTGGGGAGAAAAATGAAAAGTTGAGAAGAAATAATTTTGATGGTTTTCAAATCATGTGTTGCCATCAATGACAAAGGGGGAGATTGTTGGAAATTGGAATATTGTCATTGATGTCAACAATCGAATTTGGAAGATTGTTAGTAGTTGCTCCGATAATGAATGTTTGTTGATCTAGTTTTTTGGTTTGGATTACCTTATTTTGTAAGATTCAATTAGAAGCTGATATTATGTTCTATCTAGACATCACTTGCATCCACTAACAAGATTTCAGTTGACTTTGCTGCACAGTTGGAAAGATATAGTTACTAGTAGTTTGGAAATAGTGTTATGCCTATATATTGGTTTAGTACGTCGGTTTTTTGGTTTGGATTCCACCTCAAAGAAAGATATTACTATAGGGGTTTGTATATATATTTGTGGCTACAAGGTTCATATTACCTCTAAGTTTTGTGATGATATGTGAATGCATACAAAAGATATGAATGACAATGTTCTATTCTGAAAACTATAATAAGTTTTATATAGTGCATTGATGTGGGAGATTCTACATTTTCTCATGATTAATTATTTTTCCTTGTCTAGATGAAGATAAGTTATTCATTTTTATATAAAGGAGAATTCAATGTGTCAACAATTTTTTGTGTTACACATTTTATGAATTGCATATACGTTTGGAATTTTGATGTTTTAGGTCTAACTCTAACTGACCTAATTATGAATTTGTGTTAAGAAGATTAAATATGTGTTGTGAATGATAAAGGGATTTATCATAGGTCCATGCCAACTAATACCATATATTAAACGTGAAGATGAATGTGTTTTTGAGGACAATGCCAAAATAATTGGTTTTGATTTTAAATAGGTTTTCTCTAATTAGGCCAACCTAATTACTGAATGAAAATATATATGATATATATGACTTTTTTGTGAAGAAGTGTGTATATATGTGAGCAAGCAAGTGAAGATGAGAAACATAAAAGGAAAAGAGTGTGAATGTGTGAATTTGTATATGTGAGATTATAGAATTGTTGGATACACTTACAAAGAAATGTTTCTTATATTGTGATTCACTAGAACTAAACTCCAACACAAGGAAGGTGCACTCTATCTCAATCCATCTCTTGGGAGTGAGTCATACTCTATTTTGTAAATTATTTTAGGATGTGAGCCTTCAAGCATAGTGTGTCTTGGTAGTGAGCCATTATAATATTCTATATTCGGATATATTATATTGTGAGTTAATCCTCACCATGGTTTTCCCCATTTTGGGTTTTCCATATAAAAATCTGGTGTTGATGTGTCTTATGGTGTCATACTATTTTCAATTTTTTCATTCTTAGTTGCAGTTAAATATACTTTAATAATTGGATGGTTTATAGTTGAATGGGTTAATGGAATATTGATTCACCCCTCCCTCTCAGTATTCCAGGTTTTGAACATCATTACTCTTAGAGAGAGCTTGCACTCACTTGATTTATGATGAGAAATGCAGGTTGGTCATATCCCAACAAAATGGGCCTATTGTCTTATACCTTTGGTCAACTCAGAGAAGGTCAAGAGAAAGGGGCAGTGTAAATCAGCTCCCAAAAATCTTGAACTTGTGGACAATATACTCCTTTCTGTCATGTTAGTGTCGTATTCCTTCATACTTTATTACATGGTTATAAATTGAATGATTAAGTAGATTTTTTCCTGCTAGGCATCATTTCAAGTGTGAAGCTCGACTAATCAACACTAAATTGCAATTACTTGTACAGTGCTTGATTGGGTACCAAATACACTATTATTAAACTCGCTTTTATGTAAAGACCAATGTTTTCTTTCTCATATTCATCATCTTGAATTGAATTTTTTTAAGTAGACCTATATGATCAAACATTTGTGATGGGTTCTTGATATAAAATTTATTTGTGTTGCATGCAATTTGTACATAAATAGTTCTATGCTCCAAAATTATACTCAAAGTTCATCAATACTGGTTCATTCCTCAATAGATGATGCTACTTTTCATCCTCTTCCATATTTGTTTAAATTGCTTGACAAAGAACATGTTAAGAAAGTAAGTTCCTTGAAAACAAGATGTCAAAGTTGTTCTATTGCATGATTCTTGTGTAGATAACTTGAATTTTTGGTCTTTGAAAGAACATTTACATGTACAAAGAAGATATTTAAAAGACAAGTGAGTTTTGAAAATCATCCCAAGATATGGCTCAAAACCTAGATACTTGCTTCATATCCTTTGATGATTATGGCCATCAAAATTGCTCAAGGCTGATAAACAATTATATGTATTCAATTTATTTGGTTTTCAAGTAGATTTTGTTGGAAACAAGCCACATTGAGAGGGGGGGTGAATCAGTGTTGTGCAAAAAATAACTTTAATAATCTTTAAATTCCAAGCATTAGGAACATTCAAACATAAATCATGAACAAGTAAACAAACACAACACCATAACAACAAGATTTTTACATGGAAACCCTGTTAGGGAAAAAACCACGGTGGATGGCCGATCCACAATTGTAATTTTGAGTATACTCAAAATGGAGATTACAAAAGGGAATGCACATGAATTCAAGTGCACTGCCTAGAGTTCATTGCTCAAAGAAAATAGGGCTTGTTGCCCAAGAGTTCAGATTAAAACCATCTGAAGATTTGAACTGATATGATAATATCTATAATTCCTTATTATAGTTCTAGATTAAGTATAATAATTGACTTGCTGCCTTACATATTGATTTTGTAATACTGTTCTGTTCTGCTCTGCTTACACACATCACATAGATCTTCTATGCGTAAGTGAAATTGAACTCAATCGCACCTCTACTCTGCTCTAACTTGTAGATCAAAAACTTACACAACATGTACATACATCAAAATGATACAGACGATCTTGTATATATATCTACAACATAGGATCTATTTAAACTTTGTTGACTTCAAAAAATTTACAACTGTCAACTCACATAATGAGAAATATGCAATTCGTACCCTTAATGGTTGGCCACAACTTGGATAAGACCCATACAAACATATACAATCATATAGATATTCAACTAATTAATTCACATACATCCCCGACTTAATATGTTTATAAAGTCGGCCTTAATACAAGAAAAAATGAGAATATGCCAACCAAATCTTCTATCTCTCATTTGAATTGGTACAAACCACTACACTTCAATCACAATAGAGATAATACATCAATAATCATTGCCTAAGATGCAAAACATAAAATGGTAACCTTAAATGCATGCACGGATCGATGAATGTTGAGTTACCAAATACCCTATTCTGCCTTGTTGATTTTTCAGTCTGACTGTTGGTAGGCTTGAATGAGGTTATGTTTCCACAAGTTAGATAGGACAACACTTCTATGGATTCCAAGTTGGTTGGATCACTGACTACCATAGTTTCTTCTCCTTCTTTTAGAGCGCTACCCATTACACAAATTTTGAGACTTATAATGCTTCTGAGTTCACAGGTTCTGGAGATAACTTTATCATTTTCATGCTTGAACCCTTTTATCTTGTTGAGAAGAGACATAAATCCACCTTCAATCTTTTCAACTCCACTAGATTCTCTAGCTGATATTTGCTAGCTAATTCTCCAGGTCTTTCACCTTCTTTTCATTTGCCTCGGTAAACTTAGAAAAATACAAATAGGATTTTTAAATCTTGCCCCCTTCAAATAAGTCATCCTGTATGTACTTGACACAAGTGGTCAAGGTGAATTTTTCTTGGGAAATCAATACTTTTAGATCATTGAACCTTTTTGCATCAAATTCCTTTGGCACTTTTTCCTACGCAAATTTTTCAATAGACTCAAAATGAGTACTCACCGAGCTGATAAGCGTCTTTAGTTCACTAGATGAAGATTCAATCAAATATTTCACAAATGAAGGCATGATATTCTCCAGTACTCTAGACACAAGTTCCAACAATTCACTATCTTGCATATGAGATTTTGGCAACTCCTCTTGAGCTTTTACCTGAGCGAATGAGGCCACCTTCATTATCTAGATTGGGCTCATAGTTGATAGGTCAATGGGACCTCTGATTAGTTTTGGCTTAATCTCTTCCTTATGTTCCATCAGGAATTTCTTGAATGTCTTAGCAATGTCTCTTGATTTCATATTTGCATCACTTTTCTTTTCCTCAGCTAATGCTTCCTCAGTTGAAGCTTTTGACTTCTCTTCAATGTTCTTTGCTGATTCACCTGATACATTTACAATTGCATCAACTTCCATGGGGAATTTTGTGTTGACTTCCAGAAGTGGAATCTTGAAGTGTTCACTAGCACGGAAATTTTCTACTTCTGCATCTTGAACTGGATTAGATGAGACATCATCTGTATGAGTCTCCTCAGATACAATTTTGATTTTGTCATTCAGTAGCATCTCTTTCATAATTTGTTGTGTTTCTTGAGTAACCTCATTTTTTAGGCCAATAATCATTTTATTTACCCTTGATTTACATTTAAACTTCTTTTTATCTTTATTCAAAAATGTTTTCATGTCTTCCACATACATCTCTGGACATAGTTTTGCAAGAAATATTTCTCTCATTATTTCTTCTTCAGTTAGGGCTCTTAATCTTCTTGATTCTAGAATATCATACAGACCTTTTGGGAGGCTAGACATAATTTCAACCAAAACTTTGTTGAATGTATTCATGTACTTTCTTGTAGCTTCTTCTATAATTCTTTTATTAGATTTAGAGAAAGATTCATACCATTGAGAAAGCGGTTTAATATTTCCATCTAAAATTATTGCATTTTCAATTTGATAAACATACATACCAGGTGCATCGATTTTGGTCTTCTTCTTCACTTGAACATCTACACCGAAGGGTTTTGGCAAAGAAATTGCTTTAGTACCTTGATGCTTGATCTCCTTCACATTTTCATCGGATTTTCTTTCCTCATCATCAAAAGAAGTTATGTAGATTCTTTTTCTTTTTCTCTTCTTTCCTTGGGTTTCCTTTCCAGATAGGAGCTAATTTCACTACAACAGCTAAGAGAGATTCTGAGCTACTGGTTGTTCTAGTTCAGGCAAATGGTGCTGCCGGACTGACTAATTTTTCTTTTGTTGCCTCTTTAGAAGTATGCTCTGTTGCTACCTCTCTTGCCATTTTTTCCATGAGTTCATTTAGTTGTTCTAAGGATACACCCAAACACTCTGCAATAACTTCAACTTCTTTTCTAATCCTTTTGGTTGATGTCAGTTTCTTGAGCTCATTATGGATTTGAGTGTTCTTTTCTGCATATGTGCCAAATCTTTCTTCAGATGAATCTCAAGGTTTTCTTTATAGATGTTCGACATACATTTCCAAAATATTTTCCTCGATCTCATAGCCCATAGGCATGATCTGAATAGTTCTTGGATCTACTACTTCCATCAGACACTAATCAATATTCACCATGAAGTAGATTGAGTGTTTATATTTCTCCACAATGGTGGTGGGAATTATTTCCCTAGCTTGCATGCTAGCTTGAAATCTTTTGAAATAACCCCAAATATCTGCATTTTTGGTTTTCATATCTATGAAGTTGTACAATAGGTTCCAGATTTGTTCAGCTACCAGAATGTTCTTTTGCCATTGAACTTTTCAAACTCTTGGAACTTCCTCCATGAAATAGAAAAATAGGCATAAGAGAAAACTGCCATATTTGATTGATTTTTTCTTGTCCTTTTTGATTTTGAGAAGGTTTTCCATCAACTGAATTCTTAACAGTTCGCAGAGATCATATTTCATATTTTATTTTACCATTTGTTAGGTAGTGTAAATTATCGTACTAGATACAGAGTTTTCCCAGCTAGAGTGGTAAATCTTATAGCCAATTACCATAGAGGAAAATATAGCATTTATATTGACAATATTGTCAATAGACATTGCTCTCCTATCATATGTGGAGCCTGTGGTGTCAGTGATGGTTTGATTTTTCATGGACTTCAAGACAAGTAGAACATTGGAGGAATTCAGACTAGTTACTGCACTAGTGGCTTCCTTAGTAATTTTGAAGGGAATAGTAAGCCACATAAATTCTTCATGTACCTGACTCAAGACATAGCAGACCCATTTTGACTCCATGAACATGGGAAATTTAACAATCGAAATGAATTTCTTTGTTTCCAAGATTTTGTGTTCTAGTTTTACACTAAAATTTTCATCAACTATATGATGATTGTACAAATTCACAAGTTGATTGCTTCCTAGATCCTCAGTATTTGCATGAATGTAAACCCTAATATCCTTTGTATGCAAGACTCCTTATGGACCTAACGAAAATTCCCCTACTGGATCTATCTCTAAAGACTTGTGGGGATGCAATTTAAATTCAGGGCGAGGTCTATCCTTAACTTCGAACACTAAAGGAGTATTCATCTTGCTCAAATCACAAAAGTTGAGAAGTTCTTGATAAATACCTTTTTCTACCAGATGTGAAATTGTTCACTGAATCACCTTCACTCTTGATTTTTGCCTCAATTCACCTTAGGTCACCTGGAGTTCTCCAACTTCTTTCACTCAAGATACAAAAGTGACAAATGAGGAGTCGAAGTGACCTTTTATCACTTGTATACCTAACCTTTTATCAAGTAACCAAAACTTTGTGGAATGTATTCATGTACTTTATTGTAGCTTCTTCTATAATTCTTTTATCAGATTCAAAGAAAGATTCATACCATTGAGAAAGCAGTTTAAGATCTCCATCTGAAATTATTGCATTTTCAATTTGATCAACATACATACTAGGTGCATCAACTTTGGTCTTCTTCTTCGCTTGAGCATCTACAGTGAAGGGTTTTGGCACAAAAGCTGCTTTAGTACGTTGCTACTTGATCTCCTTCACATTTTCATCAGATTTTGTTTCCTCGTCATCAAAAGCAGTTATGTAGATTCTTTTTCTTTTTCTCTTCTTTCCTTGGGTTTCCTTTCCGAACCTTTTTCTTTCACTTTTCATAGGAGCTAATTTCACTACAGGAGCTAAGAGAGATGTCAAGCTTCTAGTTGTTCTAGTTCAGGCAAATAGTGCTACCAGACTGACTGATTTTTCTTTTGTTTCCTCTTTAGCAGTATGCCCTGCTGCTACCTCTCTTGCCCTTTTCTCCTCAACTTCATTTAGTTTTTATGCGGATACACCCAAACACTCTGCAATAACTTCAAATTCTTTTCTAATCCTTTTGGTTGATGTCAGTTTCTTGAGCTCATTGTGGATTTGAGTGTGCTTTTCTGCATATGTGCCAAATATTTCTTCAGATGAATCTTGAGGTTTTCTTGACAGATGTTTGACATACATTTCCAAAATATTTTCCTCGACCTCATAGCCCACAGGCATGATCCAAACAGTTCTTGGATCTATTGCTTCCATCAAACACTGATCAATATTCACCATGAAGCAGATTGAGTCTTTATATTTCTCCACAATGGTGGTGGGAATTCTTTCCCTAGCTTGCATGTTGGCTTGAAAGCTTTTGAAATAACCCCAAATATCTACATTTTTGGTTTTCATATCTGTGAAGTTGTACAATAGGTTTTGGATTTGTTCAGCTACTGAAATTTTCTTTTGCCATTGAACTTTTCAAACTCTTGGAACTTCCTCCATGAAATAGAAAAATAGGCATAAGAGAAAACTACCATATTTAAATGATTTTTTCTTGTCCTTTTTTATTTTGGCAAGGTTTTCCATCAACTGAATTCTTAATAGTTCGCAGAGATCATATTTCATATTTTATTTTACCATTTGGTAGGTGGTGTAAATTGTCGTACCAGATACAAAGTTTTCCCAGCTAGAGTGGTAAATCTTATAGCCAATTGCCATAGATGAAAATATAACATTTATATTGGCAATATTGTCAATAGAAATCAATCTCGTATCATATGTCGAGCCTATGGCATCGGTGACAGTTCGATTTTTTTAGGGACTTCAAGACAAGTAGACCATTGGAGAAATTCAGACCAGTTACTGCACTAATGGCTTCATTAGTAATTTTGAAGGGAATAGCAAGCCACATGAATTCTTCATGTACCTGACTCAAGACATAGTAGACCCATTCCGACTCCATGAACACGAGAAATTTAACCATCAAAATGAATTTCTTTGTTTCCAATATTTTGAGTTCTGGTTTAATACTAAAAATTTCATCAACTATATGATGATTGTACAAATTCACAAGTTGATTGCTTCCTATATTCTCAATATTTGCATGAATGTAAACCCTAATATCCTTTGTATGCAAGACTCCTTGTGGAACTAACGAAAATGCCCCTAGTGGATCTATCTCTAAAGACTTGTGGGAATACAATTTAAATTCAGGGTGAGGTTTGTCCTTAACTTTGACCACTAAAGGAGTATTCATCTTTCTCAAAACACAAAAACCGAGAATTTCTTGATAAATACATTTTTCTGCCAGATGTGAAATTGTTTGTTGAATCATCTTCACTCTTGATTTTTGCCTCAATTCACCTTAGGTCACCTGGAGCTCTCCAAATTCTTTCACTCAAGATAGAAAAGTGACAAATGAGGAGTAGAAGTGACCTTTTATGACTTGTATACCTAACCTTTTATCAAGTAACCAAAACTTTGTCGAATGTATTCATGTACTTTATTGTAGCTTCTTCTATAATTCTTTTATCAGATTCAAAGAAAGATTCATACCATTGAGAAAGAGGTTTAATATTTCCATCCAAAATTATTGCATTTTCAATTTGATCAACAAATATACCAGGTGCATCAACTTTGGTCTTCTTCTTCACTTGAGCATCTACACCGAAGGGTTTTGGCACAAAAGTTGCTTTAGTACCTTGCTGCTTGATCTCCTTCACATTTTCGTCGAATTTTTTTTCCTCATCATCAAAAGCAGTTATGTAGATTCTTTTTCTTTTTCTCTTCTTTCCTTGGGTTTCATTTCTAGACCTTTTGCTTTCGCTTTTCATAGGAGCTAATCTCGCTGCACGAGCTAATAGAGATGTCAAGCTTTTGGTTGTTCTAGTTCAGGCAAATGGTGCTGTCAAACTGCCAAACTGATTGATTTTTCTTTTGTTGCCTCTTTAGCAGTATGCCCTGCTACTACCTCTCTTGGCCTTTTCTCCTTGACTTCATTTAGTTGATCTATGGATACACCCAAACACTCTGCAATAACTTCAACTTCTTTTCTAATCCTTTTGGTTGATGTCAATTTCTTGAGCTCATTGTGGATTTGAGTATGCTTTTCTGCATATGTGCCAAATCTTTATTCAGATGAATCTCGAGGTTTTCTTAATAGATGTTCGACATACATTTCCAAAATCTTTTCCTCGACCTCATAGCCCATAGGCATGATCTGAACAGTTCTTGGATTTTTTGCTTCCATCAAACACTAATCAATATTGACCATGAAGCAAATTGAGGATTTATATTTCTCCACAATGGTGGTGGGAATTCTTTCCCTAGCTTGCATGCTGGCTTGAAAATTTTTGAAATAACCCCAAATATCTGCATTTTTGGTTTTCATATCCTGTGAATTTGTACAATAGGTTTTGGATATGTTCAGCTATCGGAATGTTCTTTTTCCATTGAACTTTTCCAACTCTTGGAACTTCCTCCATGAAATAGAAAAATAGGCATAAGAGAAAACTGCCATATTTGAATGATTTTTTCTTGTCCTTTTTGATTTTGACAAGGTTTTCCATCAACTAAATTCTTAATAGTTCGCAGAGATCATATTTCATATTTTATTTTACCATTTGGTAGGCGGTGTAAATTGTCATACCGAATACAAAGTTTTCCCAGCTAGAGTGGTAAATATTATAGCCAATTACCATAGAGGCAAATCTAACATTTATATCGGCAATATTGTCAATGGACATTGCTCTGCTATCATATTTTGAGCCTGTGGCGTCGGTGACGGTTTGATTTTCACAAACTTCAAGACAAGTAGACCACTAGAGGAATTCAAACTAGTTACTGGACTAATGGCTTCCTTAGTAATTTTGAAGGGAATAGTAAACCACATGAATTCATCATGTACCCGACTCAAGAGATAGTGGACCCATTCCGACTCCATGAACACGAGAAATTTAACCATTGAAATGAATTTATTTGTTTCTAGGATTTTGTGTTCTGGTTTCACACTAAAATTTTCATCAACTATATGATGATTGTACAAATTCACAAGTTGATTGCTTCCTAGATCCTCAATATTTGAATGAATGTAAACCCTAATATCCTTTGTATGCAACAATCCTTGTGAAACTGATGAAAATGCCCCTAGTGGATCTGTCTCTAAAGACTTGTGGGAATGCAATTTAAATTCAGGGCAAGGTTTGTCCTTAACTTCAACCACTAAAGGAGTATTCATCTTGCTCAAATCACAAAAATTGAGAAGTTCTTGATAAATACCTTTTTCTTTCAGATGCAAAATTGTTTGCTGAATCACCTTCACTCTTGATTTTTTCCTCAATTCACCTTGGGTTGCTTGGAGCTCTCTAACTTCTTTTACTCAAGATAGAAAAGTGAAAAATGAGGAGTACAAGTGACCTTTTATCACTTGTATACCTAAACTTTTTGTCACAATAAATGGACTTGGCCCTAATCTATTCGGTTGTGCCATTATAGTGTACAAAGACTAGATAACTCTTCTACAGAATTGTAATACAATATACCACTTCCTCTTATGCATTCGAAAGTATTTGTTGAACATTTTTCCATCTCTAGTATGTACTGACATTTGATGTCACTTACCAGTTGGGGGGTTTGATGATTTATCTTGACTACTCCCCCTGGGCAATGTGCCTGAGACTAATTCCCAGAGGAATTACTAGAGGTAGGCTATGGTGCAATTTCTTCAACAGAGGGACTCTTCTTCACCCATTTTTTCTACATTTGTTGTCTAACCTCATTTGCAATGATTTTACCTTTACCTTTTACATTCTTCATATTTTTCCTTTGGTTTACCGAACCTTTTATGTTCTGACAAAATGTAGCAATGTGTCCATTTTTTTTTGCAATTGTAGCATACAACATTCCTCTTACCAGATTAGTTGTTCCACGGATTTCCTCTTTGATCTACATTGATTAGCAGCATTTCTAGGTCTATTGTAGGCATAGCATCTGATGTTTCTGTGAAATTGATTCATCATAGATCTGCATTCATTAGATTTATGACTAATCTTATGATAATTGAAACATTGACTTGAGAAGGATGGACCACTTTGATTTACTCTTCTTCTGCACTAAGAAGCCATGTGTCCAAACTTGTTGCAATTAAAACATTATCCATTAAATCTCTGGGCATTGGATTGTCTTACCAAATACCTGCCAAGATTGTTCATTTGATTTCTCTGCCTGAATCTCCTTTGTCCAAAATATTTTTGACTGGATTTTGAGTTCCCTCCTTTCTCAAATCCAAGAACTCTTTTATCACCATGAGTCCTCTGATTATCAATTAGTTCATTGAGAATGGTTGATATGGCTTTGAACTTTTCCTTGTACTCGTTTGCATTAGCAAGTTCATTTCTAACATCATCCAACTGTCTTTCAAGTTCTGCTTCACTATTTCTAGATACTTCCAATTCATCATCCAAATGGCTACACATTTCAGATTTTTGTTTCAGGGACTATGCTAGGCTTTCTTCATTCTTCTTTCTATCTTCAATCTCTTTGGTCATCCTCATCATAATGGATTCTATTTTATCCTTTAGAACTGTATTCTCTTGGGTAAGCTTTTCACATTCCTCTATCTTATCTTTCAGGGATTTACTGGATTGTTCATCTTCAGTGCTCTTGTTACATTCTATTGAATTTGATCACAAAGTTCCTTTCTCTTCTCCCTTGACTTATTGATTTTGTCTTTTAGAGACAAAATGAATTTCTCTGCATCTTTGAGATTCGCTTGTAGTTTCTAGACTTTAGCTTTTGACTGATCAAGGTCATCTAGGTCCACCATAAGCTGTTGCTCAAGATTGCTTGAATTCATTTGAAATTTCTTCCAAGATCTCTCAAGCTGTTAGACTTCTTCTTCTAAGGAACTAGCTCTGATACCAATTGTTGGAAAAAATCCACAATGAGAGGGGGGTGAATCAGTGTTGTGCAAAAATTAACTTTAATAACCTTTAAATTCCAAGAATTAGGAACATTCAAATATAAAGCATGAATAAGTAAACAAACACAACACCATAACACCAAGATTTTTACATGGAAACCTTGTTAGGGGAAAAACCACGGTGGATGGCCAATCCACAATTATAATTTTGAGTATACTCAAGATGGAGATTACAAAAGGGAATGCACTTGCATTCAGGAGCACTTCCTAGAGCTCACTGCTCAAAGAAAATAAGGCTTGCTGCCCAAGAGTTCAGATTAAAACCATCTAAATATTTGAACTGATATGATAGCATCTATAATTCTTGATTACAGTTCCAGATTAAGAACAATAATTGATCTACTACCTTACAAACTAATTCTGTAATACTATTATGCTCTGCTTACACACACCACACAGATCTTCTATGCACAAGTGAAACTATGCTTAATCACACCTCTTCTCTACTCTAACTCGTAGATCAAACACTTACACAACATATACATCAAAATGATATAGATGATCTTGTATATATATCTACAACATAGGATTTATTTACACTTTGTCAACTTCAACAAAATTACAACTGTCAGCTCACATAATGAGAAATATGCAATGTGTACCCTTAATGGTCAGCCACAACTTGGCTAAGACCCATACAAACATATACAATCATATAGATATTCAATTAGTTAATTCACATACATCGACGACTTAATATATTTATATATTTGGCCTTAATACAAGAAAAACTAAGAATACGCCAACCAAATCTTCTATCTCTCATGCGAATTGGTACAAGCCACTATGATTCAATCACAACAAAGATAATACATCAATAATAATTTCCTGAGATACACAACACAAAATGGTAACCTGGAATGTGTGCACAAATCAATGAATGTTGAGTTACCGAATACCCTATTTTGCCTTGTCGATTTTCAACCCGATTACTGGTAGGCTTGAATGAGTATATGCATACCTTATCAAGACATAGGTTTTCCATCAATGACAACACTAGATGACAGTTGTAGTGTCTCTTTCCAACAGATTTCACTCATGAAGATATTCAATTAACCTGAAAGCAGTGTTTAGATGTTAAGGTACACAAGAGAAGTATGTTTAAACTTTATGTTTGTCCATCTATTGGCAACCTCTTTCTTCTATAAAGGTTATTGAACTTCTAGTGTGTGATCAGGGAACTTATAGAATACCAACATCATTATTTATTGTAGACAAAGGGAGGAAATTAGCTTCTAATGGAAGTAAACAAGACATCGATGGTGAAGAGTGCCTATTTGATTATAATTTGAAGAAGCTTGTTGGTACCTTAGATAGTTGTAGTCTGGAGGTAATTAAGCATATAAAATGTTGATGTGTCTTATTTCATGTGTTTCAATTTTTTCAAGGTTTACACTTCTTTTAAATCCCTCTTGGTACACTGCAGATAGGAGTCAGTATTTCAACCTAGAATAAAAAAACCTTTTATACATGGCTTAGAGTGGAAACAAATTCCATTTGTATTTTGTACCTTTCCACTATGGCAAGGAGCTATCCACTTTCTTTGAACTGAATGAAACTAACTAGTAGACAACAACTCGATTGGATATCTATAAGCTTCTTTAGGAAAACCTATAGGAGTAAGATATTATCATATCCAGTTGGGTCAATCTACTTACACTTCTATGGATCAAGACTTCTCAATTGACAATATGCACGTCAATGGGTCACAAAATCTTTATACCCTAAATTGACCTTTAGATACTATTTCTACTTACTGAACTCTTTAGATGCTCTTTTATGGAGTAAGATATATTACTTGTAAAGTATATCACATCAACTGTGAGAGTGCATCATTAGTTCTGTGTGTAGTGTGAGGGTGAGAATCTCAGATATTTTAACTTCCTCAATAATGTTTAGTATTCATTATTCTTGACTTCTTTGTTTAGGAAATTCGGTAGGGAGTAGGATATCCAACCTTTAAATTGGCATAATATCAAGGGGCCACAAGCTTTGGAAATCGCCATGCCTCTAATTCTTTTGGTGCAAGTGTCATACTTAGATCTCCAAGTGATGGAAGGCTAACTAAATTTTCTTTTGTTACCTAATGTTTTTTCATGACAACAAGGATATTGAACTTGGGCCTTTTGAAAGCGGTGTCTAAATTTCAAATTATAATACTAGTAAGTGTAGAAACTATATCCATTTTACATATATAAACATCATACATTGTTTGTGGCATCTATAAATTGCTAACCTAAAATTATTTGGGTATTTGAGATGCATGCAACCCCTATTCATCTATTGTAAATCCACTAGATTTTAATTTTTGCATTTATGTGAAAGGATATAATCCTAGAGACATTTGTTGAAAGTCTGTGCAGCATACAAAAGTTATTTGTAATCTTTAAGTCTTCTTGCTTCTTCCAAAATAAGTTAGAATTGTAGTGTGCATGTTTGGGGGAAGGAGTAGAAATGCTAGCTATTTTTTGATTGACAAAGAATTTAGAATTTGTAATATATCTAGCCACTGTCAAAGTAAGTGTAAAGTGTGCATCTAGAGTAAGAAATAGAGATATTGGCTATTTTTTTAGCAAATATTTTGTACATGTGGATGACATAGTAAAACAACTGGCTAGTTAATATTATTATTTTTAACAAAGATTTAGTTCTCAGGTTAGTTTTCTCAGCCGAAGGATTGTCTTCACAAAATATTTTCGATATAATGACTCATTAACCACTCAAGGTTGTTGATATTTTGTTCTTTATATAATGGTTCAGTTGAATTTTAAGTTATATTTCTAAATGGGTTCTTTTTAACATAGTTGAAAAACTCAAACTTTTAAATTTGTTTGGGTCACACTTTGTCATCCATCATCAAAATGTAGAGAGAGTACAAGAAAAGTAAATATAAAATGACAAATTACAAATTTCTATTACCATTTTACATTGTCCTCTCTTACTGTCTTTTCATCATCATTATTGCAGTCAATTACTTTTTTAGACTGGTCTACAGTTAATAAACTTTTGAACTAAAAAATTGTGTAACATATAAATTGGGTGCAAACTTAGGATTTCAAATTCTTGATTCTTATGAGGCTATATTTGGATAAGGATCTAAATAAAAACCAAAAATAATTCTTTTTGAAGAAAAATCATTCTTATACTTGAACTTTTTGTGCTTGATGATGTGAGCAACACTACGTATAGTGAACATTTATTGATTATTGGAGCGATTATTATATGCAGGATAGTTCAATATTATGCTTGGAGGTATGCATAGTGTGGGAGGAGGAATTATTATAAACCCTTTTATTCTCCAAACTAGCTTGTCACCTCAGGGAACACAATTTTATTGTGGAAAGCTCTTAGACATGAGCAAAATTGGTTAGGATATTTGTTGTTTTATTTTGATTTGTATGAAAGTGTGTTTATCTAGGTTACAGTAAAATATTTTGAATAGAATACTATTTTATTTGCATGTAATAGCTGCAACATGTGCATTCATGGTTTTTTCTCTTCTTCCATGTTTGTAACATGGTTTTTGTTGTTAGGATTGGTACCTTTGGAACATGCAATTTTTTCTCAATTGCAAGCTTTATTTCTTCAACATTAGGTCTTGTCATCATTAAGAGAGCAATCATGAAACATGGGCGAGTTTCCCTAATCATTTTCTTTGTTAGCATATTATGGACATAAGTGTCATCCTTATGAATAACTTTAGAGAAATTGACGTATGAAGACAATATCAATATGGATATTATATGGGTTTCAAGGCACCTTGTTGAAGCTTCTACAAATTTTGGATTAGTTGAGATCTTTTCCTTCTAATTTAAATAATTTGACATACTTTCAATATAAGAACACCATAGTAGTAGAATGTGTCAGTAATAAGAGTAAATGAGAATTGAAACTAATTCAAGCTAGTGGATGCCACATTTACTTCATTTAAATGGTGGGGTACTGACCCAAACCAGATTTCAGAGACTGGGAACATTTCAGCTACATAAATGGGGCAGCTATTTTATGGTATTGTCCAGGTAAAAATTGTGCACCTTTTATTTATTTCAAATTAATAATGTTGGATCTAGATGCAATTGACAATTTCTCTCTTATGTTTAAAGTTAACTTCTTTCATGTCACACAGGTTCCTAGGGAATATTTTGAACAATTGGGTGTAGATTCATGCATGAAGTTGTTTGAATAATTCAAGTGTTGTGAAGGGCTATATTTCTTCTTGGGTGCATATTTGAGCTTCACATGATTTAACTTTGGATTGCCACTTATATCATTTTGTCACTAATATTCATTGATCTATTTGAGGAGGTAATTTTGTAGTATCTTGGGAACCTTGTACTTATACGGTAAACTATATTTTCAATGTCATTGGCAGTGAGGATCCTAACATTCACTTCAAATACATTGAAGCAGTAGCCAAAACTGGATAAATCAAGGAGGTGGAACATGTAACTAGAGAGTCAGACTTCTATGATGCTAAAAAGAGAAATAACTTTCTTATGGAAGCAAGACTTCTAGATGCTCATCCACTAATAAATGTTTGTGATCGGTTTGGATTTGTACCAAATCTTCAAGATGCTTCATTTTTCAAGGAGCTCTTTCATGTTTTGGAGCTATATAAGCAAAAAATAGAGCACTATAACTTAGATTTCTTAGTCGTAGCACTGAGAAATACACTTTTTAACACATTTTCAAAGCAAAGACACATATTTAAGTCTTGTATCTATTGTAAGAACACTTTTTCTCAATAAAATTTTAGTATTTTTCCTTCTTAATAGCCGTTTGATTATGTGCAAAAGAATGATTGATTATGTTTTTCTGTGTTTTATGTTTAAATCTCAAAAGCATTGTCTCATTTCCAACACTTTTAGGTAGAAATAAGTGAGCAAAAATGATTAAATAAAATACCAATTGACTAAATATACTACCAATTGACAAAAAATAGTGAATAAATATGACTAAATATATTCCTAAATATACTAACTATTGACAAAAATCAGTGAATAAATATGAATAAATATATATGACTAAATTAATGACTAAAAATATAATACCAAATTGATCAATCAAAACAACCAATAATTGACTAAAAATGGTTTAGTCATAAATTTGGTCATGTTATAAATGATTGACAATAAACTACTAATGGTCATGTGACCAAGCTTAGGTTATAAATATGACTAAATTTATGACTACTAAATTAACGACTAAATATACTACCAAATTGATCAATCAAAACAACCAAATAAATGACTAAAAATGGTTTATTCATAAATTTGGTCGTGTTATAAATGACTGGAAATAAACTACTATTGGTCACATGACCGAGTTTATTGCTATTTTTCTACTAATGTGTGGATACTTTACCATGTTTTATGGAACCTAGTATTGAAATCTGTGATAGCCTCTTGAGGAACTCTCTTGATTGTTATTGTTGAACATGACAACTAAGAGGGGGGTGAATCAGTGGTCACAGATTTAATCTTTAATTCATTCATCAGAACTAATTCTTAACACTGCTTAAATGATTAATCATCAAATGCTAATGTAGAAACTTAAATCCAACACACAAACTCAATAACACCAGATTTACGTGGAAATCCAAATAAGGGAAAATCCATAGTGAGGATTAACTTGTTGACCCCATTGGTATTTGTGTTTGACATTAATGTCAAATATATGACAAGGTTTCAAGGTTATGTGTAAGGAAAATATCTTCATGAGTCATATTGACTTCATTATTATTTGTGAAGGTTTAGCATATTGGTACTTGTCATATTAATGTGCAAGGTGTTGTTTTGGTTTACACTTATTACTTTATCATAGACCATCACAAGGGTCTTATGTTTTTGACCTTGGCATACATTTATGACATTCATTGAAGGTTTAGTTCTATTTCTTTGGTCACAAAGGTAGAATATATTTTGATGTTTATGGGTGATTTTGGCATTGGTATATAAGGTGCAATACTTTGATTCATCACATTGTCTACAAGGTATAAAGGTTGGTGCAAAGTTCTCAAGCTATTAGAGGTGATGATTATGGTTGAAAATTCTAAATTCATTTAGACTTTGTGCATAGACAAAGGTTCATATTTTCAACAAGGCCGACACGGTAGTGTATTTGTTTGTTTCACATGGTAATCAACACTGACTACATTGAGCATTATGATATATATATCATTTGGTAAAATCATGACTGACATAGTGATTATTGGGGACATAATGATAATGTTTTATTTGTAACACTGTAACAATAATTGTGCCCTGATTTACTTTCATTCTTGACAAAACTCAAAATCATTTTGTTTTGGTCGAGCTAGGGTTTGCATAAGGCTAAAGGTTTTGATTGAGGAGGTGGTTTAGTGGCTACATCATTAGAAAAATGGTTTTTGCATTCTACAGATAGTTAAGGTATACCATGGCAAGCAAATCGGTAACCCAGTTTCATTTGTTTTGTTTCTCATAGTCTTTTTGGAAGTGGATTTATTTTAAGTTTAGTGGTATTTTGGCTTGTCTTGTCGATTGAATTTATCATTTCTTGTATATATGGAGTATAGAATGCACAATAATCTACCCTTTCTCATTAGGGCTTCTTATTCTTTAATTACACAGGTTTGAAGGTTACTTTGCATACATTGTATTGATCATGTCTGTGTTAAAAGATAGTTAGAAGGTAGTGTCACATTGGTGACTCGAAATGAGGTAGTTTGATACAATTTGAATATGGTTTTCTTGTTGGTTATAAGATTGAATAGGTGGTAACATTTGATGACATCTACATTGTATATTTAAACAATGTTTTTACACTGTTGTGCATTCAAAGGTTTTACAAAAGGGTTATGATACTGAAAGTTTAATCTATTTTTTTGTAAAATATGATTTGTAGATAAACAGAGTGATCCTCAATAGTTGAATTATTCTCTATACAGAAATGTATAGTGAAATTAAAATGATCAAGTCAGTGAGACAAAATGATCATTTCCAGTGAGGCATTCTTGTAACCAGTGAGGTTCTTTGGTTAGTGAGGCCATTTTTTCCAGTGAGGCATTTTGTAACTAGTGAGGTTCATTAAGCTAGTGACATGATTTTATGAGTGGTTTTGCTACCCCAAGAGGGTTTTCCACTCAGGAAATTCACTGTGTTATGGTTCTTTATTTGGTTTCGTTTGTTATCCTACCTTTTCATAGTTATACATTTATGCACTTACATTATTGTTGATGGTTAAAATGACACAAACAACATTAAAACAAAATATTTCTACTCTATTTCTCCTGAAAAAGAAAGACAACATGTAGTGGCCTAACTCCCAAGGTCCTGGTAGTTGGTTCTCAATTGTCTAATGTCACTCAATTGGTTCATGCAATTTTAATATTCAAGGGGCCTGTGCTAGTAACAAAAGATTCAAGCTATGACTCTCTTTATCGAAATAGTTCCTGTAATTCAATGGGTTTTAAATAAAAGAAAAAGATAGAACAAAGGGGTAAACCAGTAAGTATGAATTGAATTTATCTAGTATCTGGACATATACCTTCAACAATGAATGTTTCCTAATAGATCATAAAAACCATAAGATGATACAGTCTGTAGCATAATCTATACCACTGCATACATTTTAGGTGCTTAATTAACTTCACAATTACTCTTCACAAATATCCCAAGGGTTTCAAAACAACACACATTCATTCATCATCAAAATTATAGATCAACAAACTTTTTAATATTTTCAACTCAATGACAATCTAATAAGATGATCCTTAAATCTGATTCCTTCAAATGACTTTCATCATTCAAGAAACTCTTATGTTCAGCACAATCATTGTATACAGATAGATCATAACTTATTAACCTTATCAAACAAAACAACTCAATGCCAAAAACTCCATATTGCATTAACCTGTAAATTCTATTAACTGTAAAAGATCAAGTACAATGTATCTTTGCAAAAACTCTACAAAATTCTATCTCTTAGCATTAGGTAAGCCAATCAAGTTCTCAATTAGCCGACCTTTACAATATGATACCCATATGGTATTTATAGATATACAAAAATTTTTAACATCACTTCTATTTTAGGCTTTCCACCCTTTTAGGAATTCAGACTCTCTTGGAAACTCAGATCAATTTGATCTTGAGTTCTTACATTAGACTTTCAGTCTTAACCAAAAATAGAAGATAGAAGAGAATAGAAAGTCATGCGCTCAAAAAGCTATTAGTGTTGTATGCATGCAACATGCAAAGAAGGAGAACATCATGCATGTAAGGATTCATGCATGCGAAGCTGGATCTACTAGGAACTCATCGTAGTTGGTGAAAACTTGCTGTAGAGTCTCCATCTCTGGCCCATCAATCCAGTCATCTTCAAATTTAATCCGATCCAGCTCAACTGCAGCAAACTCCTTCATACTTTTCACCTTTATTAATTCTCTCCCTGTAGCTTTTATCTCCTCTTTGACCTCTACAAGTCGATCTAACATCAACTCTCCGCCATCATCTCCCTTTTGCATAAGTCCTTGGAATCTTTCATCCCACTTTTCCTTTATTTGATTAAAAGGCATGCCCTCTTTTGTAAATGCATTTATATCTACAATAATGGCAATAGCTGCTTCTAATTCTTCCAATTGCTCAGTTAAATTATTTACAACTTCCTGAATCTCATCCTTATGCTTGCTCAAAAATCCAATCCTAAACTTAAGTATGCAAGAAGTCTTCTCTACAAAGTCTTTGTTATCATCTTCAAGTATAGACTGTTCCAGAAGAGTTGTTAGAGGCAATGTATTTATCTTTTCTAACTTTTCTTCATACCCCTTATACTCTTCTTCTTGTTTTTCTGATGCCTCAATATATTGATACATCTCTTTAATCAACCCTTCAGTATCCTTGTAGGCCTCAAATCCTTTCACTAAAATCTCTCCTACCTCTTGGTTCAATTTATCTATCCATTTGTCTACCATCTCCGCCTTTCCTCTAACCTGCACCAAATCATCAACCTCCTTTTTACTTAACAAAACATGAGTCTCAATAGCTGCAACTTGTTGTGACCTTGGAGAGGAGACACTCTTCAAGAATGAATGTAACTGATCCAATTGAGGCTTAAGCTCATCTTTCTTTTGTTTTTTCATCATTCTTGATTTAGTTGTTGAAGCCACCACATCAATCAGATTCATTTGTTGATTCGTAGTGGGTCTTCCCAAATTAACCATACTCAATTGATAGTTCATTAGCTGCATATCCCCTACCTCCTTTTCTATTATAGGCATGGCACATTCAACAACTATCTCCCCTTTATCTGTGAGTCTAGTAGAATGTAAGATTTTATCCTTCTTCTTAGGCCTTTCTTGTTCAATTCCCTTCATCATGTCCTCCCAATTAAGAGGTTGAGGAGGTGTTCTAGCTCTCTTCTGCAGGTCTAACTTCAACCATATAGGAGCACTGGGAGTAGTCATCATCATGGAAGAGGAAGCGGCAATTGTAGAGGGTGGCTGAACATTTACCTCAGGTTGAGAATCAACCTTTGCTTTCTCTGGTTGCTCCTGTAGCACATGCATCTGCACTAACTTCTCAACCTCTTCTCTATCTCTTTGTTCTTGCATTTTCTTGTCTTCTTCTTCTTTTCTCAATCTCTCTTCTTCCAACTGATCCTTCTCCATTTTTTCCTTCTCTAACCATTCTTTTTCTAAGGCCTCTCTTTCTAGCTTTTCCCTTTCTAACCGTTCTGCCTCCAAAGCTTTAAGTTTTTCAGCTTCTACTTCTTCTTCCTGTTGCTTCTTAATTAGCTCTTCGGCCTTTTTTTCTTTCCTTATCTTTTCTGATTCTTCCTTTTCTATCCTTTCTATTTCTAAGGCCTTGAGCTTCTCTGCCTTTTCCCTTTCTTCTTCAGCTTGTTGTTTCTTTATTAGCTCTTCAACATCTCTTTCCTTTCTTAGAACTTTAGCTTCTTCCTATTTCTATCGAGCTTCCTCTACAAGTTTCAGTTTAGCAACCAGGATTTCCTTTTCCCTCCGGTTTCTTGCTTTCTCCTCCTCAAGATCATGGATCTTCTGTATCAATTCTAACTTGTCATTTTCTACTTTGACCTTGAGCTCATGCTCTCGTTGGCTCATTTTCTCCTCTACTTCCTCAGTTGCTACCCTTGTTTCAATTTTTTTTGCCTTTAATTGTTGTTGTTGAAGTAGAGCATGAACTTGCACCTTAGCATCCATTTCCTTTTGCTTCTTTGTCGTAGCCCTTGCATCAAAATCTCTTGTAGCATCTTCAAATAGTTTCCATTGCTCTTCTTGCATCAGAATCTTCTCAATAGTATGCCCTAGAGGCATGTTTTCTTGAAAATCCATTTCTGACAGAGTCTCATCTGAATCTGTCTCAACTTCTACAAATTCTTCCTCCACTTCTTTTCCTTTAGCAGCTTCAACCATGGCATGAAGTACTCCTTCTTGAACCTCTTTACTTTTCTTTCTTGTGAGTGGGGCTTGTGTGGATGACTCGCCCAATGTGGGCATAGAAACAACAGATCCTATTGGAACATCTCCCTCTAGTGCCTCTTCTTCTTCATCGACCACCTCAAGTTCTATTTCTTCAACATCTGGAGGAAATAATTCTAATGGCTCCTTGGAAGGTGTCTTTCTTTTAATTCTCTTGTATCCTTTACCCTTCTTAAGGACTGGTCCTTGAGGAGCTTGAGCTTTCATCATCAACCATTGCACACTTCTATCCAAAACTGCTCTTCCAATTTTCTTAATATCAATTGTTTCTTCCTCATTCCAGTCTATTGGATCTAAGCTTTTGGTGCCAATGTTCAAGGCTTCATATGAGGGATCCAATACAATTTCATCATCCACTACTATGTCAGGAATATTTTCTTTAACACCCAACTCTACCATAAGTGCAACCGATAATCTTTCATAGTTCTTCTTCCTTAAGTCATATTCATCCTGCCGATCACACCAAAAGTCCTCTAACAAATTAAAGTGTCTAGTGAACACTGAAGGTAATAAGGCATACATTTTCTTCCTTGGATCAAAATACTTACGAGCTATATACAATCCCAATTTCAATTGTATCAACTCATTACAAACTACCTTTGCTCCCTTCAAGTGTTGACATCCATATTCACCCAATTTCATGGGAAATTTATGACATCCAGTCTTGTGCTTGATCCCAAACCGAGCATTAACTCCAATGGCCTGATACACAAACTCCATAAGCACTGTTCTGTTACTGCAACATCTTGGAAGTAAATGTGGATGGCCTTCAAAACCAAATAACCTGAAGTATGTAAATTTGGGGTATTGGATGTACCAACTTCCCCATTCAGCAATAAAAGCCATAGCTTCTTGACTTAACCTGTATCCTGCATCTCCACTCAACCGATTGATGACCACATATAAAAATGCATCATTGACTCTTCTGAAATGAGTCTCAGCAACTTGAAGAGATAACTGATTATAATGTTCCCATACCTTCTTCTGCCCATCCAAGGCTCCTATTATACCTACTCTATTTAATCTTGGGAAAATCCCCAATCTTGCTGCAGTATAAACCACATAAGAAGTCATGAAGAAAGATTTAGTCTGTCTAACCCTTGTGAACTGATCATGTATGGCATCAGAAATAATCATTGACCAATCAAACTGGTAATCACCCTGAAAGATTACTTGAATGAAATGAAACATCCATTCCTTGAAGTGGAAGGTATCTCTCTTCCCAAACACTCTAGACAACATTAATATCAAGTCAAATACCTCCTTCTTGAAATCTTCCCTCTTTGGCTGGTCTGCAAGCTTGCTTAAAGATTTCTTCTCTATGTTTAACCATTTTTTGGTTAAGTCAGACTTATTGGAGTCTTTATGCTTCCTATATTTCTCCAATGCCTCTGCTTCAGTTAGTTGCACCAAGTTCTTGGGATCAGGAACGTTAAATATACTTTGGAACACTTGTGGAGTAAGATCTACAATCACATTATTTTGTGAATCCATGCATAATCTTGTAGCAAGATTGTAAGTACTGGCTACTATCAATATCAACTCCGGACACTGGATTGAAAAAGGAAACATAGTGATATGTGCAAGACCGGAGTCAACAATCCTTTGTGTTCTCCCTGTCAAGTTTGCTCGTTCTGCAAAGGTCTCTTCATGTAATTCTTCAAAGCTATACTGGCCCAGATTAGTATCTGTGATATTTGACCAGTCTGATTCCACCTTGCTCACTTTCACCACCGGATTCCTATGATCATACCTCAATGTATAAGGCAGTTGTTCTGGTTTCACCTTCTTTATTTTTGGTGTTGTCTTTGATGTTCCAATTGGTTGATTCCTTCGAGCAACCTCTCTTGATGTTCCTGACATCTCTCAATTCTTCTGCAAGCAAACCTCTAATTAGATTTTTAGATATCATCATAAAACATGCTTTTAAAACATACCTGTTACACATACATCAGAGTCAGAACCAGACAAAAGCTCAAAACAATCTCTTTTACAATATTGGTGGACTCAGAGCAAAAACCAATATAGAAACTTCACCTAATAACAAACGAGATCGGAGCCGGAGTCGAGGAGGTTATCAGAACCGGGAGTGGAATGAAAAACGGATTTGGTTTTCTTTGAATTTTCATTTTTTTCATATTCTATTTTCATTCCACCTCCGCCTCCGATTAGGTTATCATTACTTTGAAGAAATACTTTCCCATTATACACGGAGCCAGAAATGGGATGAGAATGGAATCAATAACTTTTGTAAAATGAATTCTTAAGTTCAAGATCGATTTCGATCCCGCCTCCGCCTATGTTAATCATGACATCATCAAATACTTTATTCATTTTCAACACAACTTCATGATTAAAACCTAGGTCGCTATAAAATGGAAAAGGAGCTTTAAAACTCTACACTCATATGACTGTGGGGAACAATTGCATCCTAAGATATCATTTTTTTAATCATTTAAAGTGATTACAGAGACCAATGAAACCCTAATCTAACAAACCCGATAAAAAAACTAGGGCATGGGTTTAAACCCTACCATTCTACCAAACCATGAAACCCTAATTAAACAATAAATCTAATCTACCCTAACTCACTGTAAAATCTCTAATCTACCTCACTGTAGATTTCTAACTTTAACAAATGCCATTAAAAAAAAAACCCTTAATCTAATCTAATCTACTGCAAACCAAAAACAAACACAACGCAATCACGATTAAGATGTGAAAGCGATGGTGCCCTAAAAATAGAAAGAACTAACAATAAAAACAAACAGAAACAAAGAAACAACCCGACCAACAATATAAAAGACCCATTCAAACCAGCACGCCAAGAATCACGAATGTTTAAAATGAAATGATAACAACAACACGATTCAAAGCACGGGAAAACATATATACAAAACAAACAATAGTAAACGAAACGAAGAACAATAATAAGAAAACCTACCTCAAACACAACAACGCAGCTAACCTTCTAAACTGATCCATTCACAACAATCCTCTACTCTTTCAATCTTTTCGCTCGAATGAACTCTGCTACTACTCCTTCGTGCTCTTAGATCTTTAACAATAACAATAATGATCGGTTTAACCCTTAATAAAGGTAAATATGTAAATTTCTACCTACACCGAAAAACTGTTATTAATGCATTAAAGCGCAATAAAGGCAGAGTCGGAACTAAGAGTGAACCAACACTTCACAACAGTGTGACTTTAGTCAAAAAGTCAATGACAAAAAGTGGTGGGGGTGGAACTAAAATGGAAACGAAATCTCAAATTTATAAAATTTCCAAATCCCATTCCCATTCCGGTTCTGCGTTCGACAACTAAAAACAAAACAAAAGTAAATACAAAAAGTTAAGTAAAATACCAACCTAATAAAACAAAACACAAAGACCAAGACTAAGAAAAAATAAAAATAGCGGAGGCAGGATCAGAATAAATTATGATTTTGCAAATTTTGATAACAACCATCCTAATTCCCACTCCGGCTCTGCTTCTGCTAAAGACCAAAACAAAGGCAAAGAAAAGACTATCGGGATAGAACCAAAAACAAGCCTCAAAAGAACTTTCAGAACCCGATTCTGTCCCGGTTCCAATTCCGACAGAGAAACCAAAGAAAAACAAAGTATTGGAAAAACTAGACTCCAAATTTTGTTTCAAAAACAACTAAGTTCAAAAATAACAAAGGGGGACCCATTTTGACCAAGGCAAAAGATGGGGTGGTTATGCAAGGCATAACAATTATGTGATTAAGAATCAAAAACTCATATTGGTACACATGTTAGCTGTCGAAACATAATTCATATTGTTCTCAAAGGGTTTAAAAAGGTTTTTAAAGGTTAGAAAATTGAATTAATTTGTCTAGACACTGATTCACCCCCCTCTTAGTGTCTCACATACTCCAACATAACTTACACTATAGATAATATTAAAACTGATTACAAGAGGCTCACTGCCAAAACAAGGACTCATTGTCTAGAATAAGACTCACTGTCCAACACATGATGTGAAAAACCATCAAAGACACCATACTAGCTCTGAATACACTTCTCAAGATTTTTCTATCTGTTTCTCCCCCTTAGTAGATAGTCTTTTATATTCTTCCTCTTTTTCTTCACATGCTTCCTCTTCTTTTTCACATGCTTCCTCTCCCCATTTGACATCAATGGAAAAGGAAAAAATATATTTTACATTGATTTCCCCTTTGACATAGACAACATAACACTCACAATGCCAACACCTAACACTACCTACTCCCCCTGAGAGGTAGCCACCAAAACATCAATCTAGAAGAAAGATAGATACATAGATCCACCAGACTGATGCATCTCCATATGCATCTAGCTCAAGAAAGGAGGGGCAATCAACCATAACTTATCTTAGAGATACTCAGAAGTATCTTTAGGAAGAGCCTTCGTGAATATATCAACAATCCGATCCTTCATTGGAATATACTCAATATTTACTTCATTCTCCATGAGCTTCTCTCTCAAGAAATGATACCTGATAGATATATGCTTCATCCTCGAGTGAATCACAAGATTCTTTGAAATGTTAATTGCACTTTTATTATCACAGAAGATAGAAATAAGATCATCATATTCTATTTTGATATCTTTCAATGTATGTTTCATCCATAGAACTTGTGTACAAAAAGATGCAACAACAATATACTCAACTTCAATAGTAGACAAGGAGACTGAATCTTGATTTTTACTCAACCATGCCACCAATTTGCATCCAAAAAGAATGCACCACCACTTGTACTCTTTATGTCATCTACACATCTAGCCCAATCTGCATCTATATAGGCACTTAGTGAAAAATCAGTATCTTTAGGATATTATTAACCATAATTCAAAGTGCCATTCAAATATCTGAATATTCTTTTGATAGAAACAACATGTGTTTCCTTAGGATCTTATTAAAATCTAGTCACAAGACAAACCACATGTGCAATATCTAGTCTAGTAGCAATCAATACAATAGTCCACCAAACATAGAGCTATACTTTCTCTGATCAACCTTAGGTGAATCATCCTCTTTACTGAATTTGCAACCAGTCACCATAGGAGTACATAACGGTTTGGAACCATCCATCCAAAACTTCTTCAACACCTCTTTCACATACTTAGATTGTGAAATAAAAATTCCTTTCTCTGTTTGATTGATCTGTAGCCCAAGAAACAAGTTCATCTCTCCAAACATAGACATTTCAAATTATTTTTGCATCTCTTTTGCAAAAATATTGCACATAGTTTCATTTCCTCCAAAGATAATGTCTAAAAAATATACAACTACAATCAAGATTTTGTCATTTTCAATCTTAAAATATATATTACTATCTAGCATACCATTTTTGAAACCTTGCTGAATCAAATACCTATCCAACCTCGCATGCCAAGCTCTAGGAGCTTGCTTCAATCCATATAAAGATTTCTTCAATCTTCACACCATATCCACTTGATCTAACAACTAGAATCCTTCTGGTTGTTCCATGTACCCTCTTCTTCTATCTCACCATTAAAAAATGTTGACTTGACATCCATCTAATAGACCTTAAAGTCTTTATGCGTAGAAAATGTTAAGAACATCCTTATAGCTTCCATTCTTGCTACCAGAGCAAAGCTTCCTAAAAATCTATGCCTTCTACTTGTGAGTAATATTTACACACAAGCCTTTCTTTGTTTCTAACCACTTCTCCATTCTCATTCAACTATTTCTTAATACCCACTTCGATCCAATAATGTTTTTATCTTCTGGACTTGGGACCAATTCTCAAGTTTGATTCTTCTCAATCTGCATAAGTTCTTCTTTCATGGCTTCCATCCAATGTTCATCTTTACAAGCTTCACTTACAGTCATCGGTTCACTCTCAAAAAGTAAAGACAGATTCACTTCAGTAGCAACTCTACTTCTAGTCAATACACCTTTTGTCTTGTCACCAATAATTTGACTTTCTGAATGATTCTTCTATACATATCTAGGTGTCTTAGGGGACACCACCAGAGCTTCTTCTTTTTCATTTTGTTCACCCTGCTTTTGTTGCTTATCCTTTTCCCATTCTTCAATCTCTTCTATTCTTACACAATCAAGTTCATTAGATACATATCCATCAATTTCAATAGAATTCTTCACTATCTCATCAACCTTAACATTTTCACTTTCTACAATATTTCTATGTCTTTTATTGAAATGTTTATATACATTTATTTTAGTAGAATATCCAAGAAAAATTCCTTCATCACTTCTTGCACCAAACTTTTCCAAGGTTTCTTCATGTCTTTTGATATAAAATTTGCTTCTAAATACCTTGAAATACTTAACAATAGGAATTCTTCCAAACCATAGCTCATAGGGGTTCTTTGTACTGATTTCTCTTGCTTAAACTCGATTGAATATATAAACAAAAGTATGAATAGATTCTTTCTAGTAAACTTCTGGTAAATCAACCTCAATGATGATTGATCTAGAAGCCTCTTGAACTGTTCTATTTTTCCTTTCAACAAATCCATTCCACTTAGGAGTTCTTAGAGCAGATAATTATCTCTTTATTCTATGCACTTCACAAAACATATTAAACTCATGGGAGGTGAATTCTCCACCTCTGTTAGACCTTAAGAGTTTTATCTTCAAGTTTACTTCATTTTCAACCATAGCTTTGAATGCCTTGAATCTATCTAATGCATCTAATTTATCTCTACAAAATATAACCCATGTATATCTAGAATAATCATCAATCAAAAGCATAAATAAATTTCACTCAATAGACTTCTCACTCTTGTAGGACCACATAGATATGTATGAATTGAATCCCAAAGTCTGATAGTAGACCATTCCTTTGATCTCTAATGATTTCTTGCTTGATTTCCCAACGTACAATTCTTGCAAATAGCATTAACAAGCTTTGTAATTCTTGGTAAGTCTCTCATGGCCCGAATGCCTGATACAACCACCAGATTTATACAAGATGCATAGGAGTCAGTTAATCCATGTCATCAACCGAAGTGTAACACTACACAAGGATGACCAAGGGACACACCATCTTACAACAATCCCCCCAATGCAAGTGAGGGGTTCGAACTTGTGACCTCAACTCTAATACTAATTGTTGAAAAAGACAACTGAGAGGGGGGGTGAATTAGTTGTCACAAATTTAATCTTTAATTCATTCACCGAAACTAATTCTTAACACTCCTTAAATGATTAATCATCAAATGCTAATGCAAAAACTTAAATCCAACACACAAACTCAATAACACCATATTTACATGGAAAACCCAATAAGGGAAAAACCACAGTGAGGATTAACTCACACTATATGGAATATCAAAAATGATTACAAAAGTCTCATTTCCTATGAAACAAGGCTCAATGCCAAAATAAGGACTCATTGTCCAACAGGGCTAACAACCCGAAGGGCTCACTACAATAGAGAAACAAAGAAGACAAAGAAGAATTATTACAGAGAGAAGAAAATTTCAATGCAACAAAGGATTCCACCACAATCACTCGCAGAAATGCATGAATGATAGAGTACACCTTTCGCTCACTGTATCTAGAAACTCAGGATTTAGGCTTCGCATTGATCTTCCAAACTCACATTAAACAGAGTCATTGATTCACATCAATGTCGCATCTATCTTCTCTTTTTTCTTTTCACTTATCTCTCTTCTTCGTTATTGTATATGTTTCACCACTAACTCATCCTGTATTTATACTATCTTCAAATTTAAAACATATTCAAAGTCATCTATCCAATATTAAATTTAAATTAGGTTGACACAAAAACATACTAGGGTAGAAATAGAATGAGGGTGAACCAAACACATACTTCATAGGGACCCGAATAGATCCAACACACTTCATCAACTTTGAAGGTAGTGTTCAACACAAGGTCATCCAAACCAATGTAAAATGCATAGAACCATTAAGCGTGAATCTTCTAGATGTCGAAATTATCTTCAAAAAAATCAAGGCAACTAAACTCTAGAACTGCAAATCATAAGACTTATGTTGGATGTTGTGGTTATGTTTCTAATATGTCATTGTAATTGATGTCAACACTATTAGCATTGCTGTTTTTGAAGGTTGCATATGTTGAGGAGATTAAGAAAATTATAAAAAATATATTGCAGGAAACCAGTGAAGTTGAGAAGGTTAGAGTGGTGGAAAGTGTTGTAAGTTGATAATCATAAGGTGACCACTAAAGGGTGTGTTTCTGAGTCTATCTAGTATGTTGTCTTAAAGTTCTAGTGGTACACATCAATATTTGAGGAAGTTATAAAGTTATTTGTTCCTACAGTCATTCTGTTACTATAGCAGTTGTTCTTGGATGAAGAGGATGAAATTATGGCAATTTCAGTTGTTGCACATGTTCCTGTGACATTCATGGATGAGTCTAGATTGTGCTCTATCATTTTTGTACATCAGCATTGATCGAAGTGATCATGATCAAAGATTTTTTTGATGTGTGCTCGATTTTTCATGTTCTTGGCCTACATGATGGTGGTAGCATGTTGCAGATCCATGAGGATTAATATTTTATTGTTTGGTATTTTTGAAGTTGTTTATTTGGGTTCTCACTATGTTGTGACTGACTTGTGTTGGTGTGCATTAAGATTTATTTATGTATTAAGGCTGACAGTTGTAATTTATTCTTTATTTGTGGCTGACAGAGTAGTTGGTGTAAATATGTGTAGTGGATATATAAGAGTGGTTGTTTTCCTCATTTTGGTGTATGCTCAGTGTGTGTATGTGGTGTACATGTGTGAATAAAGATCAAATCATTCAAGAGTGGAGCAAAATGTGAAAGAGATTGAGCAGAGTGTGGAAGAGTTTGTAGAAGTTTTTATGTGCCTAATTGGAATTGTCATCAGGCTTTTGTAGAAGCTAATTTCTCATTTCAACCTCATCAAATGGATTTAATATGATTATTATATGTAAGGAAATGAGCCTTCCTCTAAGAAATGAGTTCTAGGTAGTGTGCCTAAATGCAAGTGCATTCCTTATTCATTCTTCATTATACTTCTAACAGGGTATAATCTTGTTGACTAACATCCACTATGGTTTTTCCCCTAATAGGGTTTCCACATATAAAATCTTGGTGTTCATGTGTCTTTGATGTGTTATTGATTTATGCTTGCACTGTTAATTATCAGATCTAAAATTAAAGTTTGATTAATGTTCAATAAGTTTGATTTTGGTAACAACTGATTCACCCCCTCCTCTCAGTTGTCTATCCTTATTTTGCCAACAACTTCACCAAAGAGAAATCTGGACCAACAATATTTCTCCCAGACCTCAACTAGAAACATACAAAATGATAGATCACAGCTGGTGAACATAATTTTCACTATACAATGAATCAAAAACCAAAAATCTAGATATAACATCTTCCAACAACCATGATCAACATATCTAAAACATGCAAATATAGGAGCAAATGTGGAGCAAAACTCAGAGAAACCACTGAACACTTACAACATATCTTCATTACAATTTTCTCAATATCCTCGACATATACAACCAATAACCTTCACCCATGAAACTAATGAAAACAACAATCAGTTGATAACCAGTTGACCAATTGACATCAATGACAATATCTTCAATCTTTCCATTCTTGCAATATTTATCAAATTGTTGCAATATAGATGAGAGATCTCCCTTCTCCAAAAAGCACTTGAAGATATTTTCTCTGAGTTCATCCCAAGAGTGGATGGAATTAGAAGCTAGGGACATGTACCAATATTGAGCCTTTCCTTTAAAGGATGCAACCAATAATCTAAGGGCTATATTTTGCTCTGTGATATTGTGGATTCTATAAACATCTGCAATGTCTTAGAGATGCTTGGATGGTATTTTTAAGTCCTCCTTGGTGAACTTTGGGACTACTTTTAGAGTATTGGTGAGGATAGCAAGCCATAAATCTAGAGGGGTAGGAGGAACTAGCAGACTACCACTATCCTAGTTCACAAAATTTCTCAAAGCTCCTTGGAGAGCCATTGGGAGCAAACCTCCATGGACAGGAAAATAAGTATTCTAATTTGGAAAGGTTTGTCTCCTAGAGGGGTAGATAAGGCTCTAGATTCAAGACTAACACTTCTAACTCTATTACCTCTAACAAGTGATACAAAAATTGTGACTTGTCTCCTTCAAGGAACAAAAGAAGGCAATTATGACCTCTAGATGATGCTCTTACTTAGATCTTGGGCATGAGTGTACTAGTCTCGCCTTCTGATATGATTCAAATGCCTCTTTAAGGATAGGTAATAGATGGTATGAAAGATCTTGGTCCCATTGAGCATGCTAGAAAAGAACTGTTGATCATGAAAGCTTGTGATTCTTCAAACAACCTTATGGTAAATTCAATTATTGGGGGAACTTGTTGCTTTTCACTGAATGAACTCCATGATTTTTAAAGAAGTCAACTATTTATTTTGTTTGGAAGGAAAGGGAGAATGAAATCCATGATAAGATGAACACAAAGTACCACAAACCTTTCCTTGTTGGAAGGAGAATGAGAAACTAAGGCTTATAAAAGCACAAAGAAGTCATTCAAATCCTTTTGTGGGAAGCACCCATTAAGGTTTAACATAATATAGGGAACCCAATCTCGAACAAGATGTTTCAAACCCTTACAAAACCATTCTACCCTAACAACACAGTATGAAATCCAACATAATTTCAACAAGAAATGAAAGAGTATCAAAATATGGTTCAATCCTTATGGATCTAAGTTAGAAGAACATAAAATCTAGAACTGAGAACCAATTATCAATACTATATTCAAAGAGATAAAATGACAACACAATTAACATATATGAATAAAAAATAAAATGTAGAATAAAGGCCACAAATGCACATTCTAATACAATTTCTCTTTCTATTGTTTGATCTTGAAGAAAAATACAAAAATACTAAGGTTGGATAACTGATTCAAATAGCTATGTTGAAATTGATTACAAAATTGCTATAGAGAAATGATAGTACTGTAAATAATCTACCGCTCCAAATAGACTAATGAAATTTCCCTTTTATAGAACAAGGGAAGAATACAAGCACAAAGCACTCTCTGTTGCCAAAATAAAAACCCTAATAGGTGGCATCAAACTATAGCCTCAAAATTTAATCATAGATTAGATATGATTATGATAATCTAAGTAATAAAAACTAGGTTTCTTTGATTAGTGTAACAACCTACAAGCTGGATACCATAGGAGTTATGAGAAGACCCCTCTTTTCAGGAGAATAAATTATGTCTCAATAGAATATGATCTGATTGTCTACAAGAAGCCCCAATTTCATTGAATGGATATTGAACTTTGGGATTGTGGAGGAAAAAAATAACATCATCACATGATAGCATCCACAAAGATAACGCTCTTGACAATGAAGAAACCTGCCCAATGAAAAATAGGTGACGTGGCATGTTGGTGGGCATTCTGCAAACCTTGTATACCTAAAAGTAGTGCGATATTCAAAAAATTCATGTAGCCACTACGTGGCACCATTGCATGCTTTTTAGAAAAAATAATACTATAACCACTAAAAAGATGCACCCGTACGACACATGGTGGGGTGAATCAACAAAATCCAAAAAGTAGAAAACTTCGGTGTTGAAAGATCAAAGAGGAAAAAACTAACATTTACTTAGAGAAAAAATTGATCCACACTTCCCTTACATAAAATGACATGACTATTTAAGTTAAATTATAATATTATAACTATGAGTCTTTAAATTTTGATATTTAAGTTCTATAATAACTATTATCAAAATATGTTAACCAATGAGATTACAATGTTGTCAAAGATATATTGCACAATAATTGTGTTGCAAGTTTGGAGTTGTTGGAAGTTTGATTTGTTTGGAGATATTGTTGTTCTTGTCATTAGTGTTGTCATTGATTTCAACCTCCAATATAGTTGGGGATATTGTTAGAGGTTTTTGGTCCTGCTGTCATCATTTTCAAGTTTCGATTTGTTATAGTTTGATGTCACATTGATGTCAACCCCTAGTGTAGAGATTGTTGGATTTGTTGCACTATGTTGTCATTTGTGTTATGGATTGATGTCAACCTCTATTGTAGTTATGATGATTAGATGTTTTACATTCTATATATGTGTTGAGAAGGTGTTTGTAGTATGGTTGATATAGTTGGTTCACTTGGTTCCCAAGTTCTTTTGAGAAAAAAATTAATAAAAGAGTGTGTAGTGTGATAGAGGTGTGTTCTATGTTTTTCTCCACATTTATTCATGGTTGAAGATATGATTATGCACTTAATATGTCATGATAAAAGGTGTTCAAAGGTTCTATATACAAAGTTTCAAGTTCTAGATCATACGAAACTAGAAGTTATGTTTGACAGAGTGTTGCCTATGAAGAAGGTTATCTGGGAGAAATGGAATTACTCCATATTTCTCTACATTGAAGTTTCTTGTCTTTTGGATTTTGGAACATTCTTATGTTGTCTTTTGCTACCTTTCCTCAGAGTTTCCATTGTTGATATGTTCAAAAAGTTCTGCTCATGCATTAGAGTTCAGTGGTAGTGCATCCTAATGCACAGGATGAAAGTTTTCTTTGTTTTAAGTGGTTACAAAAGTGTTGTAGATTATTATGGTGATGTTGGAATATTATTGGATGTTGTGTGGTGTTTTTTTGTGGTCCACATGTTGTTTTAGGACCTAGAGAAGTGTGCATGTTGTTTCTTGTAGTGTAAGTTTAGATTTGGCCAACCTAGCATGCTAGTGCTATTTGTAGAGGTACCTCATGGATTGTAAATTTTTTAAGTATTATGGTGTTGTAGATTTGGGTCCTAGTTAACCAATGGAATGGTCAACCTTCACTTCTTTCCACCGTGGAGGTTTTTAGTGCTGACCTATTTTTGTGTTACATGTTTGAGGTGCATACATTTAATTGAGGCCAGCCTAATTGAGATTTTTAAGGTCACGGATGGTATAAGTGCAAGGTGAAACTTGTGTGGGATGTGTGGAAAGTCATGAGATGGGAATGTGATCAAGTCTAGTGATCTAAGAGTGATCTCAAATTCTTATGACTTCTAGGTGTAGTGAATAGAAGGTCTCTACATTCTAGTGTGCTTGAAGTTGTTGGAGGTAGTGAGCCAAAGGTTGTGAATGGCATAGAGTTGAAGTGGTGGATCTTCTTGTTAATTTGAGATAGTGAATATCTTTGTAACAACTTATTCTATTCTTATTTCATCTGGAAAGTGAGTCCTTTGGGTATTGAGCACTTGGCAATAAGCCATTCTTCTTTTTTGGGCAGTGTGCCCTTGTAGTGAACCTAATTGTAATTGGTGTTTCTATTCATATATATTTGAGCTAATCCTCACCGTGGTTTTTACCTTCTTAAGTTTTCCACATAAATCTGGTGTTCTTATGTCTTTGGTTGTGTTTGCATTGTTGTTTCATATGTTTACATTTTACTAATGCATGATAATGGTTTAAAGGATAACAAGGGTTTTGATTGTTTTAATGTTCAACTGATTCACCCCCTCTTAGTTGTCATGTGCATCTAAAAATTGGTAATAGATCTATTGTTCCTTTGAATAAGATTAATTGATTGAGACAGATCTAGATGTTGCACAAGAAGGGTCTTAAAGCTCCTATATTTGATTAAAAAAATATTCTTACGAGAAAGCCAAGATGGAATTATTTCTTGTCTTTGTTGGATTTAGAGTCTAGAAATTAGTTGACAGATACTATACTCATCTTGCTAATAGCCTAGTAAGTGATAATGAGATCAAGGATTATGAGAACAATGGAAAAGAAATAAATGCTATCCTGAGTGCTCTAAATCTGATTCTAAACTTGGAAAAGTGATAAGTCTCAAAAAAAGCAAAAGAGATCTAGGTGAAGCTGCAAAGCATTTATGAAGGAGATGATAAGGTCAAGAAAGAAAAGATGTACAATTACAAAGACAAATTTGAAACCTTGAGGATTCTGAAGATGACAATATTACTGCCTGCATGCTTAAAGTAAATGAATTTGTCAATTCCATCAATGGTTTTGGTGGAAAGCTGGAATGAAATAAAGTCATGGAAAAGGTATTAAGAACTCTTCCTAAATCTTAAATCTCTAAATTTTTTGTTATTGAGGAAGCTCAAAATTTAGATCAAAATTCTAGAGGCCAAATGTTTGGTGCTTTAATTTATTTTGAGTTGAGAGCTTTTAGTCAAGATGATGCAAAGAAAGAAACTCCTTTTAAATACAACAAGGTAGAGAAGGATGATGAATCGGATCAAGATGGTCTTTATGAGGTGGAAATAAATTTTGTAAGGAGATTGAAAAAGAGGACTATCAAATACAAAGGTAAGTTACCTTTCAAAATGTTTCAATTGTCAAAAGATAGGTCATTATGCTTCTAAATTTCAAATCAAAGTTACCAATGACAAACAAAAGGATCATATGGGTAAATTTGTTAAAAAGAGTTATTATGTTGAAATAGACAATAGTGTATCCGATGATGAGAAACTAGATTATATGTATGAGGAAAGTGATGAATGATTTTTCATGGCTTTAAAAATTAGAACTAATTCTAAGTTAATATTGAAAGATGTGGGAAGGAAAGTACTTTGAAAATAGGTCATAACATTGAAGGAACTATGTTGACTGATTTTCATGTAAGAGAAGAGAGAAAGTACAAGATTATTGACAGTGGATGCTCAAATAATATGACACATGATAATATTAAGTTTGTTAATCTTGAAAAGTATGATGGTGGTCTTGTTAAGGTTTTTTATTAGACATCTTCTAAGATTCGTGGAAAGGTTCAATTAGTTTTTATGGAAATCATAAAACAAATGGTGTTATTTATGTGAAGGGTCTCTAACATAATCTTCTAAGTGTAGGAAAAATATATATTAGAGGATACAATCTTTTGTTTCAAGATGGTGGTTGTGAAACTAGAAAAGGAAGCTCTGGTACTCTGGTTGTTGTAGGAACAAGGATATAAGGTGATGTTTATCAACTCAAAGGTGGTGGTACTAAGTGCTTTATGTCACAAATTAATGAAATTTGGATATGTAATAGAAAAATGAGTCACATCAATTTTGATAGCCTAGTGAAGATTAGTTATATTGATACTGTGAGAAATCTTCCAAGGATAACAAAGCCTATCAATACAATCTACAAAGAATATCAAGTTGGAAAGCTGACAAAGAAGAGGTTTGAGACTAAAGAGTACTCTATTGTAGGTCCTTTGAAATTGGCACATACAGACCTATGTGGACCTACTAGAATAAGAAGTTCTCAAGATAGTAGGTATTTTATGTTGTTGATTGATGATTATTCTAGAATGACTTGGGTGACATTTATCAAAGAAAATTAGGAAATAGATAAGTTTAAAGCATTTAAGTCTATGGTTGAGAATGAAATGGATTTGAAAACTAAATTATTGTGATTTGATAGAGGTGGTGAGTTTACTTCAAATGGTTTTAACATTTTTTGTGGACATCATAAGATAACAAGGAATCCATTAGCTCATAGGACTCCTCAACAAAATAGAGTTATGGAGAGAAATAACAAGAGAGTTGAAGGAGCTATGACTATATGATGAAGGAAAAAAATCTACTAGATGTCTATTGGAGAGAAGAAATTCATATTGTAGTCTACATTATTAATAGAGGCCAAGAAAGAGTGAAAAATTTAAAAACTCCTTATGAGTTATGGTATTATAAACCTCCTACTATGGAATATTTCAGAGTATTTGGAAGAAATTTTTATATCAGGAGAGATGAAGAAAGCTTAGGAAAGTTTGACGCAAGATCTAATGAATGAATCTTCCTTGGATACTCTATAAGAAGTAAGGCCTACCAGTGCTACAATAAAAGGATGAAGAAATTTTTTGAAAGTGAAAGTGTCAAAGTGGATGAAGAACCACATCAAAGTTCAATTCTGATAGAAGGATATGAATTTGATGAATCCCCTTGCAGTGAAGAACAAAATGTGAAAGAGATAATAGTTGAAGAGGAAGAAGCTCCAAAAAGGATCCCTAAGACTCCTAATTATGTGTAGAGGAATCATTTTGAATATTACATCATTGGAGATAAAAGAAAAGGTGTGTAGACAAGGAGAAAATCTGTCATGATAGTGGAACAAGTAAAATTTTGTTTACTTTCTTAGGTAGAATTGAAAACAGTAACTAAGGCATGCAAAGCTGAAAATTGGATTAAATATATGGAAGAAAAATCAGGATAGATTGAAAAAAATAGACTTGGGAATTGGTCCCAAGAACAACAAATAAGAATGTGATAAGAACTAAATGGATTTTTAGGAATAAGTTGAATGTGGATGGAAAAGTTATCAGGAATAGGGCTAGACTTGTGTGTAAGGGCTACTCACAAGTGGAAGGAATATATTATGAAGAGATTTTTTCTCCAATGGTAAGAATGGAAGCTATTAGAATGTTTTGGCTTTTGCAACACATAAAGATTTCAAGGTTTATCAGATGGATGTGAAGTCTACATTATTGAATGGTGATTTAGAAGAAGAAGTGTACATTAAACAATCAAAAGGATTTCAGTTGCTAGAAGATGATGACATGGCCTACAGATTGAAGAAAGCATTGTATGGAATCAAACAAGCTCCTAGAGGTTGGTATGCAAGATTGGATAGGTACTTGTTGCTACAAGGATTTAGAAAATGTATTACAAATAGCAACCTTTACTTCAAGGTTGAGGGAGATCAAACCCTAATTGTGGTAGTGTATGTTGGTGAAATAATCTTTAGAGGAAATGAAGGAATGTGCAAGAAGTTTTCAAAGGATATGCAAAAAGAGTTTGAGATGTCAATTTTTGGGGATATTAATTTCTTCCTTAGAGGATTCTAAAGAAAGGAATTTTCATTTCACAATCAAAGTATGTTAAATAAGTGTTGATGAAGTTTGGGATGGAGGATTCTAAACTAGTATGTACTCCAGTGGTTACTAGTTTCAAGTTGAGTAAGAATGATGAGCATCCTAAGACAAATCAAAGCAAGTATAGATCAAAGATTGGTGGAATACTATATCTAACTGCTACTAGGTTGAGTATCATGCATGTAGTATTTCTTGTGGCAAGATTTGAAGATGTAGCAGTAGTAAAGAGGATATTTAGATACCTAAAAGATACTCTAGATTCTAGTATATGGTATCTTAGGAATATTGACTTCTCTTTTAGTGTATATATAGATACAAATTGGGTATGATGTATAGATGACAAAAGACATCCAAGTGGTGGTTCTTTCTTTCTTGGAAGAAGATTGGATTTATGGTTGAGTAAGAAGCATGATTCAATGCCATTATCTACTGAAGAAGAAAAGTATATTGCAGTAGCATCATGCTATACACAAGTGATATGGATGAAGAAAATATTGAAGTCTATTAGAGTATCATATGATGAACCTATTTATATATTGTATGACAATACAAGTGCTATCAATATCTCAAAGAACCTGGCAATACATTCAAGGGAAAATAATATCTTAATCTGGTATCACTTTCTAAGGGAGAAATTTGTAGACAATGAGGTGAAGTCAAATTAGTTTCCTGCAAAGGATCAAGTTGCATATATTTTCATAAAAGGCTCTTCCATGAGATAATTTTGAGTATCTTTGGTTGAAGTTAGGGGTTATTTCCCCTCGTTTCAACTAGATGCATAAGTTGGTGCATTTATCCAAGTGAGAATTCAAGATACATTATTGGTCCTAGAATAATGAAGGCTACCTCTCAGGGGGAGCAAGTAGTAGTGCTTTCTGGTTAGTGTAGTTAGCAGGAGCATATCTCCTTTGTGGGAGAGAGAAAAATATTTATTTGTAGGTGTTTTCCCTTTGAGAAAGAAGAAACACAGAAGGAGAGTGAAGCATAGGTGTTGCCTAATGTGAAGTATGCGAGAGAGAGAGAGAGAGAGAGAGAGTTGCTTGAGTTTATTTTCCTTTTTCATTGATGTCAAAAGGGGGGAAACTTGGTTGAAAATCCATAATATGGGAGAGTATTTTATGAAAAAAAGGAACAAAGGGGGAGAGTATGATCTAAAGAACTCATCAGCCACAACAACACAATAGGAAATTAGCGACAACTTTTGCACCAGATTTTAGTGTATTTGAGTGCATGAATTGAACAATTTGGTTGGCGCTCAACTCACAGCAAATAGGCATGGTCAGCACAACGTTGTATTTGGCACCGATTTTTATGTTGGCTTCAGTGTTGGCTTTAGCATCGGGAAATCATAGCACCTCCATTAGTGCCTAGAATAATGCCAAGAAGTAACATCAGAAATTGCACCGAAATGGGTGCCAATTTGGCTTCCAATTTTACTTCCATGTCTACTCTCATTTTTGCTTCTAGTTTTGCTTCCAATGTTATGTCCAATTTTTCTTCCAATTTTTCCTCTAGGTTTTCTTCCAATTTTGCTTCCACGTTTGCTTCCAATTTTACTTCTAGGTTTGCTTTGGGTTTTGCTTCTAGTTTTCCTTCCATTTTTGCTTCCAGTTTTTCTTCTGGGTTTGCTTCCAAGCTTTCTTCTGGTTTTGCTTCCAATTTTTCTTTCGGTTTTGCTTCTAGTTTTTCCTTTGGTTTTGCTTCCAAGTTTGCTTCTGATTTTGCTTCTAGTTTTGCTTTTGATTTTTCTTCCATGTTTTCTTCCATTTTTGCTTCCAGTTCTGCTTCCAAGTTTGCTTCCAGTTTTGCTTCTAGGTTTGCTTCCAGGTTTTCTTTAGATTTTTCTTCCAATTTTTCTTTCAATATTGCTTTTGGTTTGCTTCTAGTTTGGCTTCCATTGTTGCTTCCTTTTTTTCTTCTAAAAGTGCTTCTTGTTTTGCTTCCATTTATTAATTTAATATGTTTTATTTCAATTTGATTAGTTAAATATATCATGCCTCTTAAATAACTCATATGATTATAGAGTAAGTAATTTAATTATTTAACTCATATGATTAAATAATAATATAATTATTGTAACATGATCATCATCTATAATTAAAAGAAGTGAGTCAAATATCTATAATCTAATTGAATTTGACAACATCCATCCTGAGTAGTAAATTAAAATCATTACTTAATAAATATCCATCCAAAAATCATCGACCAATTTTAAAATATATAAATGGACAAGTCAATACTGAGAAGATCATCATCATATTTAACTAAAACAAGTGAAAGTCAAATATGCTAGTACATCAAAAACATGTCAAAACGATACATGTCCAATAGTCAAAATAAGTGAAACTAGTACATGTACAAATTATATAAATAAAATTGATAAATTATGTACCTAAAAATGATACAAGTCAAGATGATACATGTCCAAATGATAGAGTGAAAATGATACATGTCAATATGATACAACTCAACAATATAGTACTGTAGGTCGTGAAAATGATACATATGATAGTAACCATGAAAAGAGTCATCATAACGATATATCAACAATGATCCATGATGTATTATATATGATCATGAATGTCACTCGTTACTATCACCAATTATCTCATCATCAAAATCATCATCGTCGTCGTCGTCGTCATTGGCCTCGATGTCTTCTGTATCTGCATCATCATCATCCTCTACCATGTGATCTGTACTGAAAAAACCAATATTTTGTGGATCTATATCATGTTGAGGATCATCTTGATCTTTTGGAAGACCCGTTTTCTGTAACAAGAAAACATTTAAAATGAAAATTTATTATTTATTTCATGCAATAATTTGTTTTTCTATTATATATCTAATATTACAACATATGAGATGAAACCATAATCATATTACATCATATATAAGTGCACATACCATAATAAAATTTCAAAAAAGTTATAGCTAATATTGGTGAGTCAGGAGAAACTTCACCTTTAAAAAACAAAGCCAATTAGGCTAGCAAACTTGTGGACTAGGCCAACATTTGGTAGAAGAGGAAGAAAGATGACTAGGACTCTAGAGGCCCACCATAATGGATTTTAGTATTCAACCATGAGATCAGAAGAGAGAGTTGATATCATGTATCAAAACATTAAGCATGCATTCTTCCAGCCAACAAAGAAGGAGATGATTACTTTGCTTCATTTCAGTTGCATAACCATATCACAATGTGGGAACCAAGAAGACTAAGGATGTCTAGTTTTATGTGGAGATAATGGATGTGGTCCAAACTTTAGGAGGGGAAAGAAGGTCATTATATGATCCTAATGAAATTGAGGAAGAACAACAAGAGAGGGACAAGAAAAATAGAATCAATACAAAGTTTCAAGGATCTGTCAAGCGAGTAAGAGAGCTATAGGAGCATCCTCATCTAAAATAATTTGAACTAGAGTTTTATTTTCATGGAGTTCCTTTCAAAGCCTCTACTTTTATTGTTCCTATGATAAATTGTTTGGTAGAGTTGGTGGAATTACCTTTCTTAGTAATCACTATTAGTTAGATTGAGATTGTTAACCTTGAGAGAGTAGGACTTGGGCAAAAGGAATTTGATATAATGGCTATTGTTTTCAAAGAATTCAAGTAGGATGTACTCCACATTAACGTCATTCCTCAATCTTCACTTGATGGAATCAAGGAATGGATGAACTCCATGGATATAAAGTATTATGAAATCAGAATGAACTTGAACTGCCAGCCAATTTTGAAGACTATTACTAATGATCTAGATAAATTTATTGAAGATGGTGGTTAGGAATTTTTGAATATGGAAGCTAGTGATTCTAATTCTGATAATTTAGAAGAGTCAAATCAAGGATATGAACCCTCTGATGTAGAAGAGGAATAGAATCAAATTTCATGTAGCCACCATCAAGAGTGTTACAAGCCAACAAGATGGAGGGAATTCTTATATAAGGATAATTTTCAATGTTGCAGGTACTGGATTTAATGCCAACTACAATGGCAACATTGAAATTCCCTAGCAGTATGTATATTAAGGAAATTTCCTTTAGATGCAAGGATTCAAATCAAATCAACCATGTGGTACAAATGATTAAATCCTAGAGACGATCTGTAGCAATGAAAGAGTCTAAAAAATTAGGGAGAGCTATAGTGGTGACTCAGGAGAAACTTCAGCTTTAAAAATCAAAGCCAATTAGGCTGACAGATGTGTGGATCAGGCTAGGATTTGGTGGAAGAGGATGAAAGACGATTGGAACTCTGGAGGCCCACCATAATGGATTTTGGTATTCAACCATGAGAGCAGAAGAGAGAGTTGATATCATGTTTCAAAACATTAAGCATGCATTCTTCTAGCCAGCGGAGAAGGATATGATTACTTTGCTTCATTTTTATTTGGGAACCAAGAAGACCAAGGATGTCCAGTTTTATGTGGAGGTAATGGATGTGGTCCAAACTTTAGGAGGGGAAAGAAGGTTAATGTATGATCTTGATGAAACTGAGGAAGAACAACAAGAGAGGGATAGGAAAAATAAAATCAATACAGAGTTTCAAGGATTTTCCAAATGAGTAAGAGAGCTATGGGAGAAACCTCATCTAAAATATTTTGAACTAGAGTTTGATATACCATTTAGAGAGCTTGGTTTTCATGGAGTTCCTTTCAAAGCCTCTACTTTTATTGTTCCTACGGTAAATTTTTTGGTAGAGTTGGTGGAATTACCTTTCTTAGTAATCACTATTAGTGAGATTGAGATTGTTAACCTTGAAAGAGTAGGGCTTGGGAAAAACACATTTGATATGGCTATTGTTTTCAAAGACTTCAAGTGGGATGCACTCCACAATGACGTCATTCCTAAATCTTCACTTGATGGCATCAATGAATGGTTGAACTCCAGGGATATAAAGTATTATGAAAGCACTAGAATGAACTTGAACTGGGAACCAATTTTGAAGAGTATTACTAATGATCCAGATAAACTTATTGAATATGGTGGTTGGGAATTTTTGAATATGGAAGCTGGTGATTCTAATTCTGATAGTTTAGAAGAGTCAGATCAAGGATATGAACCATCTGATGTAGAATAGGAATCAGAATCAAGTTTCATGTATCCACCATCAAGAGTGTTAGAATCCAACAAGATGGAGGGAATTATTATATAAGGATAATTTTCAATGTTGCAAGTATCGACTTTAATGCCAAATACAATGGCAACATTGAAATTCCCTAGCAGTATTTATTTTAAGGAAATTTCCTTTAGATGCAAGGATTCAAAGAACATCAACCATGTGGTACAAATGATTAAATCCCAGAGACAATATGTAGCAACAAAGGAGTCTGAAAAGGAAGAGAGAGCTACATTGGTGACTTAGGAGAAACTTCAAATTTCAAAAACAAAGCCAATTAGGCTGGTAGATGTGTGGATTAGGCCAACATTTGGTGGAAGAGGACGAAAGATGACTAGAACTCTAGAGGCCCACCATGAGAGCAAAAGAGAGAGTTGATATCATGTATCAAAACATTAAGCATGCATTCTTCCAACCAATAGAGAAAGACGTGATTACTTTGCTTCATTTTCATTTGCATAACCATATCATGGTTTGGGAACCAAGAAGACCAAGGATGTCTAGTTTTATGTGGAGGTAATGGACATGGTCCAAACTTTAGGAGGAGAGATCCTAATGTCTCCCAAGAGGCATAAAGTCAGATGAATTAAGTTCACCTACAGGTCAGCAAAAGTTTACTTCTAATTTTTATACTATTTTTCTTGACTGTTAGAGTTTACTTACAAATTTGAAATTTCTTTCTGGTCATTTTGATGAGGATATATTTAGCCAATGTGTAAGCACCTTTTTTTTGTATCACAAGCATATGTGCATTGCAAGAATTCTGATTATCTATGGTCTACAACTATGTCATCTCACTTATTGGATCTTCTATTTCAATGTTTTCTATGGCCTTCTCTGTTTGAGGTAGCACTTGACAATTCTACCTCCTTTCCTTAGCATTGAAGTGGATTTGAATTTGGAAATACTGCACTTCAAAACAAGCTATGGTTTAGCTTTGTTGTTGACACCCTCAATATTCAATAATGACTTAGATGCATGGACTGAAATGCAACTTTCAAACTTAGATTTGAATGTGCATAATTTGATTGATTGTGGTTTTCATAGGCAATTGTCTTTACATGAATATTCTAGATTGTCAATACGTGTAATAGTGGCTGCATCCTTATCAAGTTTGGCTACCCTTATTCTGAATTCCTTGGTCTTTGGACTCGATACAAAGTTGTGCATTGTTATTCCATATTTGTAACATGTAGGACATTTAAGGGGTACAACATATAGAAATTCAGTACTATCATCCAAGGAAAACCTACATATGGTGCATCAAGAACAATAGAAAATGCTTGTATTAGGGTTAATTCTTTCTTCTCCCATGCTGCTACTATTTTCCCAAAAACATGTTTTTTTAATTATTTCAACGCATCTCAAAATTCAATGTATTGATTAACATTTGTTACACATTTCAGCCGTTTATGCAAATGATGCATATATGTTAACTCGATTAGTGTTGTTACTTTGGTAGTTTGACTTCTATGACAACCAACCATTAGGCCATTATGTGTGGGAGAACCTTTGTGTTTTTAGTTAGCTATTTTGGATAGCTCTACTGGGTGTTGAGGACATTCCATTTATCTTTTGAATGTTAAGAAGTTAGAGTTTCAAGGATTTTTCAAGCGAGTAAGAGAGCTATAGGAGCAACCTCATCTAAAATATTTTGAACTAGAGTTTGATATACCATTTAGAGAGCTTGGTTTTCATGGAGTTCCTTTGAAAGCCTTTTCTTTTATTTTTCTTATGGTAAACTGTTTGGTAGATTTTGTGGAATTACCTTTCTTAGTAATCGCTATTAGTGAGATTGAGAATTGTTAACCTTGAGAGAGTAGGACTTGGGAAAAATGAATTTGATATGGCTATTATTTTCAAAGACTTCAAGCGAGATGTACTCTGCATGTATGCCATTCCTCAATCTTCACTTGATGGAATCAAGGAATGGCTGAGCTCCATGGATATAAAGTATTATGAAAGCAGAATGAACTTGAACTGGTGGCCAATTTTGAAGACCATTACCGATGATCCAGATAAATTTATTGAAGATGGTAGTTAGGAATTCTTGAATATAGAAGCTAGTGATTTTGATTTTGATAATTCAGAAGAGTCAGATCAAGGATACAAACCCTATAATGTAGAAGAGGAATCAAAATCAGATGAGAAAGTTTTAGAAGATGAATCTCTTGTGCAGTCAGAGGAGGATGAAGAAGAAGAAGAATATTTTGAAGAGGAGGAAGGTAAAACATGGGATGAATTAGAAGTTGAAGCCATAAATGTAGATAAGGAAAAAGGAGACAAGTCTGACAGTGAAGAGGAAAGGCAGAAATGAAAGGTAAAAGCTACAGGGAAGTATTAGGCACCTGATATTATAGATTCAAGAGGAATGCCTACCAAGAGGCATAAATTTAGATGAATTGAGTTCATCTACATCCTTCTACTATTTATTCATGCACATAAATAGTCATCTTGTAATCATAAGATTTGAGCTCTATTTACTCATCCTACGCATCAATAAACAACTCAACACAAGAGATGCAAATTGACATATTATCACAACAATATCTAACTAAGTTATTGAAACTCAACTATTGATACCTCGTTCTCAAGATCAAAAAATTGTTGCACTTTTTGTTTTGTAACATATTCTTTTCAAATTTCTTTGGATGGCAGCAATATTTCTCCTCCTGTCAAAACATGGCATATGGACTAATTAAACTAATTAATATGCAATCATTTACTTTTTCCAAGGAAAAAAAAAATCATTTAACATATTAAATATACTTACAAATGTACAGATCAAGGCCTGTAAACCTTTCTGGCCACTACGATGTGTGGCACAAAGTTTTTCAAGCCTAGCCTTGGAGGCCTTGTCCTAAAACATATACTAATTCAATTTGACTACGCACAAATAAAATTTAAATATTGTTTAATAAATTTGATATAATCTTATGAGAAAATTCAAATACCTGTGTACTCTCCTCACCAGACTTCCTCCGTGCATCAAAACTTTGTGGCGGCACGCGCGTCTTCCTTCTATTCATGGTGGTGTTGTGGTGACTCTCGCAAGACTTCGACCAATGGCGTGTGGCAGTGTGGTGACCACCGCTATCTCGTGGCTCCTTCATCAGCTTGGTGCACTAGAGCATTTTTTACTATGGTCCCACAAATTGCTTTTTCCTTCTTGGTGATAGTGCAGTGAAAGATTTTATGGAAGCATTTTTATTCACAAAGGAGGCCATGGAGAGAGGATGTGGATGACTTAGAAATGCTAAATTGCTAAGAGGAAAGTGGGTGGACATTGTAGTAGACAATAATGTTAATGACCAAGACTTCTAAATTTTTCAGAATGATTTGTAATCCATGTTTAAAAAAGGATGATTCTTATGGCTTAAACTTTGAAATGCTTCAGTAATATTATGTTGTACTTGGACAACTGAAAACCTATTTTATTCTCCTAGCAAATTTTTTTATTTTCCATTATAATTCTAGACCAAACAACATTTTTGGGGATGGCCTTTTACACCAATCTTAATTTGTATGAAGTTCACGAACTTGTTGTCAAGCAGTAAATTCCTTTTGTAGACAGGAAATGTAAAGGCTTCATTTAAGAAAAGATAAGTAGTCTCTTTTTGAGGGTAATCCACATGCAAAAAGTAAAAAGCACATAAAAAAACAATTGTACTATAGAAAATTAGATTCAATCAGTTATGTCTTATTTCGCTTGCACACTTATTTGAAAGACATAGGGTATTCACCATACATTTCCCTTGAAAAACAAAAAATGTTCTTTCATTTATTTTTACTATATATCTCAGAAGTGAAATTGTTGTTACATAATGATGCATTGAGAAAATAATATATTAAAAAAAAATGTGAAGAAAATGTTTGAAATTTAACATGCAACCTACTGTGTTTTTTTTTTTATCGGTGATAATATTTGATTTTATTAATAAAAATGTATAATTTACATCAACTTTAAAAATTAACTCCATCCAACAGCTTCTAAAATATGTCTGTTTAACCAGCACAATTCCCAACAAACCAAATAAAACTACTGAATCCGCTTATAAACAACCCTATCTACTATTACCCATACCCCATACTCTTTACATTTTCAAATAAAAAATAGGGCTTAACCCAAGAAAATGTACAAGAAAAACTAAGATATAAACTGTATTTTTACCAAAATTGAGCTTTAGTTTATGTGGAAGTGCCCAATGTAAACCTTCATCTTCTTCCTTGGGCACAAACCTTTCTTCTCTCATAGCTCCTCTCTAGCGACATATTTGAGTACCTCAATCACCGTCTCGACCTCCATTATTTCTACAAAAAGTTTTACGACTTTCCATCCTAGCTCTGCTCCTCCTCTCTACATAGATTTGGTGATTCCTTCTGGCCACCTAATGAAGGGATGGTTTATCTCTGCTACTTTAGGGTCCACTTCTTCCATGCCCTCGCTCACATCAAAGCCTTCTCCTGGTATAGCCCATTCTAGGATACTTTCCATATTCACTAAGAAATTCTTGTGTACCAACGCCTTCATTACTTTCCTCACTTCCTCAACCGACTCTCCTAAGTCCAGCCCCCATGCCATGATCAGTGAGTAAATATCCATATTAGTATGATATATGTGCTTCAAATCTTTGAAGCCATTACCTAGGATTTTTTGCACAGATTGTGCCACCTTCACATCCTTGGAGAGGAACAATCCTCTCAGCCTCTTCACAGTTGCTTTGCCAACAAGAGGGTCCAATTTTCTCCTTGAATGTAGAGTTAAACTGGCCTCCATTTCTTCTCTAGTACGCTAGCTTCCAAATTGCCTCACACCACAGACCTATTACATTCCTTGCCACCGCAAACTGAGAAGCATCAGATGAAATGCCTTGTGTTTCTTTAAAACACATCCTATTGTTAGCCCTCACCATTAATGTCGAACGTATGTCCAACATTGGCAACAATAACTTCATCAATGCTTCAAATCCTTCAGGAATTTAAAACACATTCCTCTACTTGCTAGCATTAACTCCTTCCTGCATTAATTATAATAGACAAATTTCCTCCATAGGAATTCCACTAAAATCTTCTATTCTTATTTCCTCCACCTTTGCAAAAGATAGAGCCCATTTCAATAGGGTATCTGCTTCCATGTTCCTAGTTCTCCTAACATGACTAACCTTAAAGTCCTCAAAAAAAGCTAATTCTTCAATTATTTTCCTAATCACACCCTACAAATGCCAAGCATCAATTCCTCCTTTTATTCTTGCTTGGATTACTTGGATGAATTGTTGGAAAAAAAATTAGGATTAATTGGATGCTTCTTCCATTCATTTTGTATCAACATATGTTTGTGAAGACACAAAATTTAATAGCTCAATCAGGTAGAGCTTTTGTGATTTTCAAATGAAGAGTAAGGTACATTTTTATTTCTGCTACATTACATTCATGTGCATAAACAAAATCCAAAAAATGCATTAGTAGATTGTACTTATGCAGATGGATATAATATAGGAAATATTGCAAAATCCTTTCAAAAATGTAGTCTTTATTGATAATGTAAATGTATGTTGTTCCACACAAGTCGTGGAACTGACTATTTGAATGCATATAATCGAAAAAATATACATTTATAGATACAAAAGAGAAAAATGCACATAAAGAGAAAGGGGACCTATCATTGACTTAATGACAAACCCCAATTGCTTTGTTCTACATCATCTTCAGTCTTCCCACTTGTCTAATCCTCCAAGTTGATGTCTTCCTTGTTTCTCCTAAGTTCCTTGCATTTGAGTGAGAAGAGTGTTGTTAGAGAAATGAAGGATCACTAGTCAAAATATGTGGAAACATGCATAAACATATAATTTGATCATCATGTGCATTAAAATAACTTGCATACCATAGATGTCCAGGAAAAAAAGAAAGTTATCAAACATATTTGTCATATGCTCGGTTTTATCTAACATGTTTTCTCATTGTGCAGGTATAGATAAAATTAGGTTGTTGTTTTGTTTATCTAGTTACAACATGTGGGGTGAAATGTGGCTCCCACAAGGGGTGAGCCCAGCATGCTGCCCTATTGTTTCATTTGATAAGGATAATCACAAGTAAACCATCCATGAAGCATTAAAGATCAATCTTTGCAAGGATAGTGGAGTATGTTGGTAAGGGGTAATCTCCTTATTGATAAAGATTGATCCTTATTAGTAAAAACATTCCACTATCAACATATCCATGATTCTGACAAAACTGATCATTAAGGATTTTTGATAAAACTGATCATCAAGGATTCCAAGATAGTTTTCATTAAGAGTCTGGTTAAAAGTAAGCAACCCCAAGCATCATAACAGTCACAATAATTGAACATCAGGGCCAGTAATGTAGATTAAAAGCTTACACAATAGTCATCACTCAAGAAAAGATAGAGACAACATGTTTCCACATAATAAATTAAATGGAATGGATGAAAGGTACAATGATGAAGTCCATAATAGTGAATGTTTCTTAAGAGGGACTGAAGGAAAAAAATTTGTATCAAGGAGAACATGGTAAACTCAAACTTTGTTGTACCTGAGTATGACAATACCTGAGCTTCTGGTGTTTCTAGATGGAACCTATAACAGAAAAGTGTAGTCTCCATCTGAAGGAACCATGTTCGGAGCTCTTCCCTAAAATGAGGGTTGAAAACATTAGAAGAAAAGAAATACCATAATTCTAAAGTAACAATTTGTATCAAGACAAATGTTAGAAAGTATAATTAAAAAGACAAATCCTTACAATTGCACCTCAAATTGTACCAAACAATAACAACAAATGTGCCCTAATAAATCTTGCAGATTTAAACAACTTGAAAAGACCACTTTGGAGACAACAAAGTAATAAATAAGAATGAAAATCGACACAGAAATTGAACATTGAAGATGGATTACGAGTTATAATGTATCTGCTCCATTATATTGCTCAAAATATAAACATACATAACATGAGTTCTTTTGATATGAATAAGTGGATGAGATGGTCTAGTATCTATTCTAATGGATTGAATGATGATATGATGATCAAAATTGGACCTTGGTTTCCCTATTTGTATGGGAAGCAACAAGCTTCAGGTCTGTTCATAAAAGTTACATCACTTCTTAACTAAAGCATAATTAACATAACATAGAAACTTACAAAGATAGGTCTATTCCAATTGTTTCCAAACATTAAATAATGCTTGTGTTTTTCGATAGGTAGAATATTTTGATGAAACACGTACTAATACCCAAGATCCAACTAGGTTATTAAGATTTGGACAGGATGATCCAAACCATCCTTTAAACCATATCAGGGTGAAAAGAGCAAGATTAAAGAGAACACCCGGAAGTATTGCACATCGGCTCAAGGTACAATCCAACTTGGTTATGACACTGATAGCAATCCAATTTTTTTTGAACCGTCCATACCCAAACGTTGCATCACAATCTATTCTTCCTACACATAAAAATGCCACATGTTAACCCCTTCTAAATAAAACTTAAAATACCATGAAACAATGAGTTCTCTATATTAGTATGTAAGTAGGCAGTCTATAGGGCATAGTTTTATTTTATACAAGGATGCTAATGAAAGGAATATTCAAGTGAAAGTGAGTGAGTTGTTTGAGATTGTAGCTAATGGTGCAATATCCAGTCTTAAAGGTAGTTATCAAAGTAGTAAATGTGCAAGAAAATCAAATTATACACAACAAACAATTCACAATGTTATCTTGCATAATGTCTTAAGTTTGAAGACAAAAAAATCATTGTATCTAGATGAAATTAGTGACCTTAATGGTCAATCATTGGCAACCATGATTTTAAAACATGGTATTGTGCTTATGGAGGCAACACTTTTAGCAAGGCGGTGAGTGGTGGTTTGGATCAATGGCAGGTATGAAGGACTTGCTTTACATGCATACTACAAAGTCTAGCTTAATACAACGTTCTTAGAAGAGATTGAAGGTGGATTAGGGAACTCAAGGGTTACCATGATAAAGATTAAAGAAAAGACTAAGATCTATTTAAAAGCCACTATCATGAAGATATTAAAGATGTCAAATGAAAAATCCTAGCAACTGGAGTAATGAACATAGTGTGAAAGAGGACAATGTGCTAGGGTAGATTTAGGAGATCTCCACATTATCTAATCATAGTAAAATAAATCATTTATTTATTTATTTAAATTAAAAGAAATTATTCTAAATCTTATATAGGGCACATTGAAACTTCAAAAGCATCTAATTTAATTTTTTAAATTAAAATAAGTCATTCTAAACCCTATATAGGATACATTGATACTTCAAAGGCATCTAAATGAATTTGAGATTATGCAAACATATGTCAATTAGATACCTGGATTACAAACAGTAGCGTGAACATTGCAACCCTTTTTTATCAGAGATGGAATTGATAAACAATAATGAATAATATGCCTCCTATCATGCACATATCCTTACCATTCTCTGTCATTCTTTACTAAAACACTTCTCCATTTTGGTGGGCTACGCCTAAAAATAAGGTTTCAACAAAGGTTTTATTATATGTTTATTAAAATGAAAACTCCATTCTGGCAGGCTATGCTTGAAAATAAAATTTTGATGAAATTTTTAGAGTATGTTTATTAGAGTTTTAGAGTATTTTGGTGGGCTATATTCTTGATTCCTTTAATGATTTATTCAAATGGATTGTGAGTGACATGATTTTCTGCATTTAGTGCTGTAAATTGTAATGATGCCATGATTACCATACTACCGTAATCTCTAATTATACCCATTATGGTATGGTGGTGTTTTTCCCTTCCCTTCTATTGTTTACCGCACTACCACCTTGCTCAAGGCTTCTTGTTGTAGGGTTGTGGTGTATACCGCTCTACCACATATGTTGCTCACCTTCCTGGAAGTATAGAGGTGTATGCTTTTGATCATTACTTGAAGAGTGGATGAGACAATCTTATTTTTCTTATCGATATCTAAATGTCTCATCGACATTAGATCTTATGTTCCTTTGATGTTGGTTTCCAGTGTCGATGAGACAAGTTAATATATCTTGCCAATATGCCATATATCGGTGTAACTCTGCCATGTCAGGGAGACTCATGATTATCATTGTAGTATGGCCATGTTTTTCCCTTCCCTTCAACTATTTAACACACTACCGCCTTGCTTAAGGCTTCTTGTTGTGGGGTTACGGTGTATACCACTCTATTGCATATGTTGTTCACCGTCCCGGTGATCTAGTGATGTATTATTTTGATCATTACTTGAAGAGTGTTGATGAGACAATCTTATTTGTCTTACCAATATCTCAATGTCTCATCGACATCACTTTTTTATATCCAAGAGTTGTGTTTCACCGAGCACTTGTAGATTTACCTCGTCGATGTGGCATAAGTTATTCTCTCCTCAATATGCCTGTATCTTGTTGACATTTCACTGTTTTACATCGTCGATGAGACATATAAATAGGTCTCTTCAACATAGGGGTGTCTAAATTGGGGCTAAACCTAATGCTAAATTTGAAGCTAAACTTGAAGCTAAAAGTGATGCTAAACTTGAAGCTAAACTCAGATCCAAAGGCGACGCTAATGGTATCACCACACTCATAGTCAATATTGGTGCTAAAGGTGGTGCTAATTTTAGCATCAATTAGTGCCTAAATTAGCGCTGATTTGTCTTGATCAGCACAAATAAATGCCAAAAATAATGCCATCTCGATAAATAACACCAACGTTTTCAAAAAATTGGAAAAAAATACATTAAAACATTGGGTGGAAGCAAAAAATGAAGTAAAAAATGGAGAAAATCATAGGGATTTGTTGTAGTGAGCTAGGGGGTGAAGATGTATGTGAAGTAGAGGTAAGGAGAGAGGATGAAGAGTAAGTGATGCCCCTGTAAGGGGGGATTTCTACTTGATGCAGAGTTGCTTTTGTTTTTGATGGTTTTTTAGTATATAGGTGTTGTCATCAATGACAAAGGGGGAGATTGTTGGATGTTTGGAGTTGTTGGAATCTTGATTTGTTTGGAGAGGTTTTTGGTGTTTTCAATATTTTTTTCATTGATATCAACCCATTCTATGTAGAGATATTTGGAAGACTTATGGTGTTGTCATTGATGTCAACCTTTAGTAGATTTGGGGAAATTGTTAGAGGTTGTTGGTAGTGTTGTCATCAGTGTCAATAATGGATGTGTTGTGGTTTGATGTCACATTGATGTTAACCCTTAGTGTAGATATTATTGGAGTTGTTGCACTCTGTTGTCATCTGTGTTATGGTTTGCTATCTAGTGGAACCCTCAAATTTTTCATGTTCCATTGGTCTAATATCTTTACTTGGGTGGCTTCTTGGTTTGAAATGTTGCAAGGGTTTAGGGTTTTATGTTATTGGGTGAGTTTTACTTAACATATTTTTCCCCTTTTGTAATCCTTGTTCTTGGGTCTAATTCTTAATTGACCTACTAGCTAGGTTCTTGATTTTCTAAGTTGTATCTTGAGCCTTTATACCCATGCAGTTATTGGTACCTTATGCCTAGGTTTGTCATTTACCCTGTTGTATAGTATTTTCCTATTATTTTGGTCCAAGGTTTTAATATTTTATGAGGCTTGAGATTTGAAATATTTTATTTTATATCCTTGGTTGAGTGTCATATTAAGTCTTTTTAAGTCCCTCTTCCTTGTCCTACCTAAGTGGCCCCTCTATTATGAACAACTTTTAAGGCATGTGCTTAAATACCACCACTTAAAGTATTTGTATCACTCATCGCTAAAACCTTAAATTACTCATCGGTTTCATTTCTATGATGAGTGATGGAACCAATTCCTTTACATTACATATCACTAAAAAATTATGATCTTTTCACTCTACTTCCATGACATGCAATGGCTTGTGTTATCCTTGCATCGTTGCTATCCTTCACATTGTTGAAGTCTTTTTGCTTAATTAATATTTATAGTGATGAGCGATGGCCTTTGCATCACATCAATTCTTCATATCGCAGAAAATTATTTGCCACTCAATTCATTTGAGTGATGAGCAATGGGAGGTAAACAATTATGGATTGTGATTATGCCACTTGTCAGCATCTTGTGCCATTGCCCATATTGCTCGTTGTTGAAATCCCTTTCATTACAAATAAACTATAGTGATGAGCGATGGATGGAGGCAAGATTCTTTGCACCATTGGGAGTCTTCACATCACTGAAGTATGAGTATAACTTTGAAACATTACAGTGACAAGTGATGAGTGATGGGAGAATATTCTAGCAAATATTCTTTCCATCAGGGCTACTCTTCACATCGCTCTATCATTTGGTCAAGTGATGGAGATTACAACGATGAGCGATGCTTGCAAGAGGACTATTGAGGAACATTGGGCAACCATGTGGTGAATTTCTTAAGGTGTCATCACTTTTTTAAAACATGATAGTGGAAAGAAAAAGGTGATGAACAAGGAGAACCATTGATGATGTTTTAAATCAGAACAATCGACAACCCAAATTCAAACCTAAATAGATAAGTGTCAATCCACTCATGTGAGATTTCTTTTAGGCATTAATGTTGAATACACTCCATTTTTTAGCCATAAAAGAGGTATTTCTTCCTTTTTCCTACACAATTGCAAGTGTTCGGAGTAGAAGAATCGGTCAAGTTTAGAAAAAAGGAGAAGGCGAGCTTCAGGAGAAAAGAGAATTTGAATAGAAAAGTGTTGGTTATTCCTGGGTAAGTTAATTTTGTTCACCCTTGTATGTAAGTTTTTTAGCATTGGGTAGTTTGAGAATTCAGTAAGGTGCTAGGGTTTTGCAACCTAGGGTTATAATTCTATTCAACAAAAGAACTATAATTGTTTAACGTAGGGTTTGGGGAGTAGGATTAAAAAAATGAAATTAAGTATAAACCCTAAGAATTTGAGAATTGAGGCTATAGTTCTTAGTTATTTTAAAACCCTAGTTTCATAAGACCTTGCAAAATGAGTCAACCTAGTGAGTGTACCAAACTTGAGAGGAATCCCACATGTAAGAGAGCTAAAATATAGAATTCCTAGGATGATGTTTCCAAGCCAGAAGTGCCTGAAGCTTCTAGGAAGAAAAGGACTATGAAGAGAGATTACACTGGATTTATGGAGGATACTTCTAAGGATACAACCTTAGAGGTCAAACAAGTTGGCAAGAGGAAAATTGGTGAGGGTGTTCTAACAAGCCATTTTCAGGACTTGGCTTCTAGAGTTGGTGATGTTGTGGTTCCTTAGAGAGGTTGGGACATTTTTCTCCATGCTTTCAATAGAAGATTTGCAAGTCATCCAACATGTCATATTTGGACATGTGACCTTGGCAAGCTAGTTGTTCTGAATGTTTTCATGGAGGTGGACTTGGTTTTGGAATTGGCTAGGTGGTATGATCTAGATGATAGAGTAATCAAGATATTTTTATATGGAACCCCTATGTTGGATATTACAAGGAGCTAGATTATTAAGGTTTTCAATTTGAATCCCTCTGCCACTGAATCAATTAAGTTTTGTGCCTTATATCAGGAGTACGAGAAGAATAAATTTGGTTACAAAAATAATTTTTACCAAGGCATAGAAAGCATGATCTGAACAAGAAAGGTGTACCTTTTTGGCCTAAGAATTTTGAGCCTCTTGATTGTGAAGATTTTGAAGATTACTTCAAGAACATAGATTATAAATTGTGTCAGGTTTTGCATATGAAATTTGAAATCAAGATGGATATTCCTATAATGGTCATGGCCATTGAAATACGTAATAAATATTAGAATAGAACATTTGATTATGTTTCCTACATAGAAGATGAACTTCATGCTGATTTGGTAAAATTGAAGGATGTAAAGCCTCCATTGTCTTATAGACATTATTCATGGTTAAGGCATATCTTGTTGTGGAGAGGTAGAAAAGAATGGAGAAATTTCACGAGATTAAGAGAAAGGGACAGTCTGGACAATGAACTTCCCATGCAAATGTGGACTCATATTTGGGATATGCACTACCTAGATTCAAATTATGTTGTATTTTCAAATGGTTTCAAATTTGGTGTGCTAGAGAAATTGGGTTTGAAGCCCTATATAGGATATCTAGGGGTGTAAAGGAAATTTCGAGGCTTGTCGATTTTAAAGAAAATACAATAGAAAAGTTTAATTGGGGGTACTAGTATTTGCATATTGGTTATACTACAATAAGAGTTTATGGAGCTTTAGTGCCACCCCATTGGCTACCTGTATATGTATCTGATAGACTTGCATTTATGGAAATAATGTGGCAATTGGATGCCATGGACAAAGATGATTTTAGAAATGCAAGGAAGGAATCACTAATAAACCCCAAGTGTGCATTTTTAAGTTTTTTTGTTACTTCTAAGGAAGGGATTGAGAAGTTTGGAACTCTCTTAAATAATTATAGGATGAAACAAGAGTAGGTAAGGTATTGTGATCCTAAAGGAGTAATTGATGCAGAAAGGAGAGCCAGAGGAAGGTCTGGCAAACAACATCAATTCTTATACACATAAGATGTGATCAGGAATTTGTTCTCAGAAGTTGAAGTTGTTGAGAGGAAAAATGAATGGAAAAATATTTGTCCCATTGAAGAGAAGATATGAAAGGAGAAACCCTTTTATGTGAGTCCTTATGCTGAAATAAAGGACCAATATGATCAAGCTAAGATGATATTGGGGGACTTTAAGGATAAAATATTTTTTGATAAAGTTAAAGAGATTGAAATAAAAGCCAAGGTTGCCCAAGAGCATCATGATGTACAAGTGAGGAGCCAACTAGCTCACTCTATAGCTCAAGGCACTCAAGTGCAAATAAAGGAGATAGGTAAGAAACTTGTAGTCGCCCCATTGGTGACTTATTCAACAATTGAGGAAGGTGGTGAAGTCCCTGTGCAAGAAGAATTTGTTGAGCATGTTCTTATGGAATAAGAAGTTGATCAAAGGTTCTCCTCCCTTGAGAGGGAAGATTCTCTCAATGTTGTTGTTTCTACCAGTAGGATTTTCAAATGCAAATATGATGAAGGCAAAGATGATGATGTTAGGCTAAAGATTTAGCTGGATTTCATAAGTGATGACACTTTTTTCTAGACCAAGTAATATAGGGACTTTTTCATCCAACTCAAAAGCCATATCATCAAGAAGAGGATAGAAGAAGAAAAGGAAAACGTCGATCCTTCATTATGGAAGGAAGCTGAGAATTAAGAAGAAGATAAAATAATGAAAGAGATTGCTGCCATAACACCCCAAGATGCTAGGAGTTTGGTTAAAGGAAGTGTTGTTTTATTATTGCATGGGTGGGAGCTCACATATACTATTTCACTATATGAAATAAGAAAGGACCCTAGTGCTTCCATTTCTAAAGAGCATTTTTATAACAAGGTCTATGACACCTAATAATGGGAAGCCTAAACTTGTCAAATCTGTTGAGGAAGTAATTTATGATATAGTTGTGAAAAGAGCTATTGAGATTACTCCTACTCAAGTTGTATAGTTAACTATGCATATTGTTATGCTAAGTGTAGAAACAACTCATATTTCATAAGGTAGATATGAGAAACTATTGGATAAGTACAATAAGTTGTTGGATGAGTATAACAAAATGGTTGCTACTGCTGCTAGTTCAACACAAAGAAATTTTCCCTCTCCAACTGCTTCTTCCTCTGGTATTTCTACACAAGATAGGGAATTTTTTTCATTGAGAATATAGAGCTTAAAGAAAGAATTAGAAGTAGAGAAAGATAATGTTAAGAAGGCCAAGGAGGAAATTGCAAAGGTGGTCACAAACATCTTTGATGACATTGTAAACCATAGAGTTTCCAAGTTAGTGCATAGGTCCAGAGACAATGTTTAGAATGTTTATGAAAACATTCATGAGGCCCATAAGAGTTATGTGTCGGTCCATAATGATTTTTAGAATGATTGGAGCAAGTGGAGTGCTAGGGTTAGAGCATTTAAAGAAATGATACCAAACATGCAAGATTTGTTAAAAGTAGTTGATTTGTTAAGTGAAATCTCATTATTTCATGGTAAGTTGGGTATACAACTGTAGAATAAGTTGAAAATGTTTAAAGATATGGAGGGGCATGGCATGCCCAAAATATTGAATGATGAAGGAGAAATAAATGATTTTTCTATTTGGAAAGATGAGTTGGGAGGTCTTCTCTCACACTTCAAGGAAAACATCACTCTCAAATATTATACCATGTTGAACACTATTGTGGATGATATGACAAATTAAAGTTAACATGGATACATTTGTAATGGAGGCCAGGATATTAATTGATGATAGATATAGCCAACATAACACCAAGGTGCAGAAATTATTGGATACATAATGGCCCATTAGGGAGGAGTATAATACATAGCTTTGAAAGTTTACAGAATAAGCCTCAGGTGAATTATTGTTAAAATATTATCTCCTCTCTGTTATTAAGTTGATGATAGGATGTGTTAATATGGATGTGGTATATGCTCTTCCTTTTATTGCTTTTATGTTTTAAATTTTTCTATTTGGTGGGCATGTGGAATACAATTTTTCTCATGGTTGGTGCTACTACAATGATGAAAGATTCCCTTTGGAGGGTGGGAAGTATATTCTTCAACAATATGAAAAGGAATTTTATCTTATGATTTTCACCCTTTTAGAAATGCAAATGTAATTGCTTTGGGGATGTTTTGAAATGAAATTTAAATGTAAGTCAAGTTTAAATGTGACTAAATGTGAAATTTGGTTTGAACCTTGTTTTCTCCCTTGTTCTTATAAAAGGGAACTCAAGGCCAATTATACATATCTTTGGTTGATAGAGCTATTGGAACTCATGTAAAGGATTTTTAAATACAAGCATAGAGAAATAGAATTAGTGTTGAGTCTTAGTTTTGAATTTGAGTCTATAATAGGCATAATGGTCTTACAATAGTAATAGCATTTGAATGAGAAGTGTAAATTCTGAAGCAGATTCTCTCCTTTTGTATTTTATCATACAAATTACTAATAAAATGATTGAGGATCCTTTGATTACTCTTCAATTGTTTTGGTTGAATTTATGATTTTATCTTTACTTCAATTCAAGGAATTAATTAAAATGCTTTGGTAAAATCATAGGTTCGTATGATCAGGTATAAGGATTTGATAAATAGTTTATCTTCTAGGAAATTTGAGTTGTTTTATTGTAATGCAATATCACAATAGTCTGAAAATGCTAAATTTGATTGTTGTTGTATCATAATCTATGCTAAACTTGAATCTGTTACCTATGGATAAAGCATTGTTCTATTACTTTGGTCAACATTAGAGTCATTGAGTCGGCCCTACCTTTCAAAGAAAAAATTCTTAAAGAATATCATTTATAGACCTTAAATTATTTTAAAGTTTCATGTGAGGCCATTCATTCTCTCCTTTAGATGAAGATTTGTTAAGTAATTTTCCAGATTCTTGTAGAGCACGAAGTGTAGAGGGAAATCCTAGCAAGCTTTCACCTAGTCATTGGCCAATCCTTACAATTTTTGATCATTGAATTATGGAAAATTCATAGACAATTGATGCGATCAAGTTTGATTCATTAAAAACAACCAACAGATTGGTGACTCTACTAGGGAAAATGCTAATCCAATGTCTCTAGGTCAGATCTAGTATAGTCAGAGTCAATTATTTTCATTGTTCTTCATTGTTTGGAGAATAAACTTATGCAAATTCTCATCAATATCTCATGTCTAGTTTCATGCATCATATTTTGGTTCCATTTTCCATTTCCTTTCGAGTTATGTTCAAAGTCTTCTCTAAAATTGTGAGTGTTTCTCTAAAGTGTGATATTTTTTCATTTCTCCATATTGTGGGTGGTGATTATAAAGTCTCTTGTGCTAGTACAAAGTTAGAATTCCAAAGAAAGAGTGAGAAGAATTATAAAGCTATGAAAGGAACAAATAACTATTTGAAGAAGAATCTTGAGAAAAAGATGGAATCTGAGATGCCAAAGAATAAGAAGTCATCTTGGAAGCTAAAGAATGTTGAATCAAGTAAGTCTACTGAAAATATAGCTAGTGTGTCTCTTAATTTAAATGAAAATGCTCATGAAGAGGCATATGAATTTTGTGTGCCTAATACAAATGAGGAAGGTTTTCCCATCAATAAAGTCCCTAATAGTCACCTTGAAATGTCAAAGGAAGAAAAGGAAAATTCATATGCCTCTTCATATGCCTCTTCTTGATACAAATGAGGAAGGTTATTGATGACAAATTCAATCCAAGAGGTAGATCTCGTAGTAGAGCCTCTCACCATTCCTATAAGAGAGAACCAGTGAATCTTACCTATTATACTCCTAAGCCTACTAAGTATGATGTTATCCTAGAAGATGAAGATGACATAGACAAGGATATGAAAGCCTTGGAAGAATAATAACTCAAACTCAAGGAGTTGGAGGAGATACAAGCAAAGGAAATAGATGAGAGAATTAGGGCTAAAGTGATAGAAAGAGATGGTCAAAGAAAAAAGATTGAGAAAATGAAAGAAACTATGAAGGAGAAACCAATTCCTAAAGTTCCTTCTCAATATGCTGCTAAGACAATGCCTGATCCTCCTAAAGTAACCATTCCTATGGGAACCTCTTTTGCAAGCACTTATACTACTTCTGTTACAACAACTAGAGTCACAGATCCCTCTACTGTTGTTAATAAATCTCATCCTATATATACCATGGAAAGAAACATATAGGCAAACCTAAGAAACCCACCCCAAGTACAAATACAAATACTTCATCTAATAATACATCCACCAAAAATGTTGAAACTAAATATGTTCACTCAAATGCACCTCCTAATCTTGAAATTCTAGAACTACAATTAGCTAATGAAAAGTTGCAACAAGAACTGAGTAAAATGGATATTTCTTCTACAAATGCAGAGATAGAGAGGAAAATTGCATTCCTCAAAACCTTTATTCCTGATCCAGGAGCTTCAAGGTCTAGCCATTTTGACTTTGATCTACAAAAAATAAATCAAGTGGAAAGAACCCTAGTGGAAGTGGTGGTGGAGGAAACAATAACAATAAGAATACTCAGTCTGGAGGTGGGGAAGGAAGTGGTAGTGGTGGAAATGGTGGAGATGGAAATGGAAAAGGAAACAAACAATTTGATGATCAAGATGATAATGAACCCCATAATGACCAATGAAATCAGTTCACCAGAAGGCCAATGCAAGTGGATAGGTACAAACAATTATAATTTGTTGGGATTCCTTTTAATCCTAATCAATTCCCTTGGGATATCAAGCCTACCTTGGTTAAGTTCTCTAGAAACAATACAATAAGTGGTGAGGACCATCTAAAATCATTTTCCAATGTAATGGATGACTTTGAGGTGGAGGCTAAGGATGTGATGATGAAGCTTTTCATGCAATCACTTATTGAAGATCCTAGGGAATGGTATAGGTTATTACCAGCTAAGAGTATTGGTTCTTGGAAACAATTTAAGATGGTGTTTAGAGAGAAGTATGGTGATAAGACTGACTCAAGATTCCTTCTGAATCAATTCAATAATATCTCTAAAGGTTCCAATGATATGGTTGTTGATTTCAATATAAGATTGCAAAAGGCCATGAACATATTACCTTATAATTTGAGACTTAGTGATAATGTGTGTTTGGAAAACTATTGTAACACATTTGATGCAAAAATGAGATATCTCCTACTAGATAAGAATCCTCAAAACTTAAGAAAGGCTTTCAAAATGGCAGTCCATATTGAAATTTTTTGGAGACCATCATATAAAGTTGGGAGAAGAGATGTTAAAATCTTGAAGAACCCAAAGAAAGAAGACAATCCCTCTACAAAGAAAGGAACTTCATTGGAGGATAAGATATACAAAGTTGCAAGTTCTATGAAGGATATCGACTATAGACTTGCTAGGAAAGAGAAAGGACTTACAAATGATAAGCCAAATTTTTAAAAGAATGAAAGGCCTCCTCGATTGCAAGACCATCCTTATAACACCAATTGGAATAATCAAAATCTAATTCAAAATAATAAGAAGAACACACAAAACAAATTTCCCCTCAATCCTTTACAAAAAAATTCTATGAATTTTGTTGATGAAATACCCTGGTGTGTTGTTTGTAAACTACCACATGCTTCTCAAACATGCTCAATAGAAAGATAGTTTGAAGAAGAACAAAATCAGTTAGATGACTATGAAAAAATGCAGGAGAATGATGTGGAAGTACATGTTCTTATGCACATATCAGATTTTGTTGATGAGGAATGCTCTTCTGATGAAGAGTCACATGAAGTGGATGTTGATTGTCAAAGACAAAAATCAAATTCTTATCATCAATAATTTTTAACTAATGAGGATGAAGAGGTTGAGGGAAAAAATTGTTCTATGGAAATGAATGTGTCCTTGAGAAGACATTCTAATGAGGAGTATAAGAAAATGATAGCAGCATTGGTAGTGCAAGCCAGAAACACTCATAACTTGAGAAATAAAGTGGTAAATTTAGAGCAAGGTAAGCTAGGCAGTATGTTTATGTAAGAGAAAAATGTAGAGAAGCAAGGAACTAAAACAAAAGAATTGGCCAAGTTTAAAAAGGAAGAGGTCAAATCCATGGAGAGTAAGGGGCTTAAGATTTGGGCCAAGAAAGATAATGTGGCTAAGCGGTCTAGTGAGGCCATTTCACCTATTGCAAAGGAAAAGACTCAAAAGTCAAATTCAGATCAAGAAAAGAAATCCAAAAGTAAGACTAAGAAGAAGTTTGAGATACAAAACGACAATATTGGAGAACAAAGTGTTATTCCTCTAGTTGATATGTTTCAACTATTGTCTCAAGTCAAAGTGATAGTTCCATTAATAGAAATGATGAGAATTGTTGAGCTTAAGCAGAAGGTAGTGGCCATTATTAATGGTGCCACTAAGGCCTGTGGAGATAAAAGTGTGTCTACTCAGCCTCAAGTGAGTGAAGAATTAATGGAGGGAGACATTGATGAGATCCCTCAAATTTATTTGGGCAGCACTATCAAAACTTACATAAGCAAAATTGATCCATTCTATGTAACTTTGATTGTTGATGGTAAACTTCTAAAAAACCGCATGATTGATTCAAGAGCTTTGTCTAACATCATGCCAGTAGATATTATGAAACAAATGGGCTTGAATATTAATTGTTCTTATGGAAAATTTAATGCCATGGATTCAAGAGAAATCCTAGTCATAGGAGTGATTAAGGATGTCCCATATAGACTGGCTACTTTTCCTAACAAGGATTTTGTTATATGCATAGTTATGGTGGATATCCCACCTAGTTATGGTATTTTTTTTTCAAGGAAGTGGAAGTGCTTTCATGGGAGGAAGCATGCAGTGTGACATGTCCTTTGCAACTTTTCCTACTAAGGGAAAGGACATCAAGCTTGTGAGGGATCCAAGAGCTTCACATATGATTGAATTTATAGAAGAAGTAGATAGAATTCACTTTGTGGACACCAGTATGGATAACTTTAGAGTTGAAGAGTTGCAAGAAGATGAAGAAAAAAAACCTACACCCCTTGATAAAGAAGTATTGTAGCAGGAAAACAATGATGACTTGTGGAATATGCATTTTGATGGTGGTTTCTCAAAGGAAGGAGTTGGTGCAAGGGTGATACTTATCTCTCCTAGTGGTAAAAATTTCAAGTTTTCATTCTCATTGCCTTTTGCATGCACAAAAAATGTAGTTGAGTATGAAGCTTTGCTACTAGGAATGATGCTACCTAATAAATATGGAAATATGAAGCAAAGAGTCATTGGAGACTCAAAACTTGTGTCTCAAGTTAGGTCAAAGTATGCATAAAAAAAATACTAGGTTGAGACAATACAAAAATGTTGTTTGGGACTCAATTGAGTAGTTTTATGCATTTGTTATTGATTGGTTGGACATGAGTAATAATTAAGTGGCAGATTTACTTCCCAACATTTCCCTCCTACCAGATGATATTACTCTCACTAGCATTTCAAAAATTGAAGTGCAAGTCAAACCTTCAGTTCTTGACAACATAAAGAACTGGCAGGTGTTTAATGATGATGAGGATATCTTGAGATTCATGTAATGTGTAGATGAATATGAGGGTCAAGAAATTGATTTTGGAGCCTTTATAGAGGAAGTGAATGGTAAGGAAACAATATTCAGAAATGAGATCATAAAATTGAAAACTAACAAGATTCCAAATGGATTGGTTGCATTGGAAAGTGTGTTTGATGGACCTAATAGAAGTAATACTAAGCAAACATCCACTCACAAGGAAGATTTGGAAGAAGTAAATATTGGTATAGAGAATGCTCCTAAAAATATTTACATTGGGAAAAAGATGAAACCTCAAGTCAAAGCAATGTAGATTTCTTTGTTGAGAAAATATAGACATGTGTTTTCATGGTCTTATGATGACTTGAAGGCATATAGAGAGGAGTTATTTCAGCATGAGATACCTCTAAAACCAAATGAAAAACCCTTCAAACAAAAGAAAAGACCAATAAATACCACACTGCAACCTAAGATGCAAGAGGAACTTATAAAATTGAGGGATGCTAGGATCATCAAGCCCATCAGACATTCGACTTGGGTTTCAAATCTTGTTCCAATCAGGAAGAAGAATGGTGACATCAGGCTCTACATTGATTTTAGAAACTTGAATGTGTCATCATTGAAGGACAATTATCCACTGCCTAACATGGAATCCATGTTACAAAATGTAACTGGTTGTGAGCTATTATCCATGATGAATAGATTCTGAGGCTACAATCAAGTGGTAGTCAAAGAATCTGAGCAACACAAGACAACTTTTACAACTCCATGGAGCACATATGTCTATGTAGGAATTCCATTTGAATTGAAAAATACAAGGGCTACCTTTCAAAGAGCCATGGATGTGGCCTTTGTATACTTTATAGACATATTTCTAGTTGTATATCAAGATGATCTGATTGCATACAATAAGAAAGAAGAGGATCATTGTATGCATTTGGAGAAGGTGTTTAAGAAGGCACTACAGTATGGAAAATCTTTGAAACCCAATAATTGTGTGTTTGGGATAAAATAAGAGAAGTTGTTTTAGCATATTGTGTTGAAATAAGGAATAAGAATTGATCTTGAAAGAATGGCTACAATAGAAAAAATTCCATAGCCAAAGAATATCAAAGGCATCCAATCATTCTTTGGTCAGATCAATTTATTAAGAAGATTTGTAACTAACTTTGCAAAAATTACCCATCCAAGTTCTAAGATGTTGAAGAAGGGAGAGAAGGTGATCTGGAGTGAGGAACCTAGTCGAGAATTTAAAAGCATAAAAAAAGCCATCAAGGAGGCTCTAGTGTTGAAGTATCCAAATTTTTCCAAGCCTATGTACATTTTTTTCTTTGCATCTTTTCATACAATTGTTGTTGTATTACTACAAAAAAATGACGAGGGCTTTGAACAACCCATTGCATTTTTTAGAAAATATTTGCAAGTCGCTAAACTCAAGTATGATATGACTGAAAAAGTAGGCTTATGAGTTAGCCAAGACTATAAATTTTTTCAGAATTTACCTAATGGGAGCTATAGTCATAGCTTATGTTTCAAGGGTTGCAGTGAAAGATATATTCACTCAACAAGAGGTCATAGGCAGGAGGTGCAAATGGATAAACATGATCTAGAAATTTAACATTGATGTTCAGATCACTAAGTTGGTGAGAGGGAAAGGTTTAGCTAAGTTGATGGCTGAAACCAGCTTGGAGGCCAACCAAGTAAATCAGGTTAAATGTGTAGATGTTGCACCCATATGTGACATGCAAACTTGTGGTTTGTATAGACGAATTTTTCAATATTTGCACACTATGCAATGTCCCGAAGGTATGGCTGATAATGAGAAAAGAACCCTGAAGTTACAAGATATTAAGTATTTCATCATTCATAATGAGCTTTGGTGGAGAAGCCCAAAGGGTGTGTTACTCAAATGTGTTGATGGAAAGCAAGCATTGGAACTCTTGCAAGAAATGCATAATGGAGTATGTGGTGGCCATTAAATGGCAAATAAAACCACCATCAAGATTTTAAGGGCAAGGTTTTAGTGGCCCTCAATTTTCAAAGATGCCCTCAAGTTTGTTAAAACTTGTGATGCTTTCCAAAGATTCTAAGGAAAGCTAAAATTTTTAGGGAATTTTCCACTTAGACCCATTTTAGTTTAGGCCCCTTTTCGATAGTGGGCTATTGACTTCATAGGTGAAATATCTGAGAAATCAAGTGGGGGACACTCTTGGATTCTTGTTGCCACTAATTATTTTACAAAGTGGGTGGAAGCAATTCCTACCAAGTGGGAATTGTTACTCAAATTTGTTGATGGAAAGCAAGCATAGGAACTCTTGCAAGAAATGCATAATGGAGTATGTGGTGGCCATTACATGGAAAATACAATTGCCCACAAAATTTTAAGGGCAGGGTTTTGGTGGCCCTCAGTTTTCAAAGATGCCCACAAGTTTATTAAAACTTATGATGCTTGCCAAAGATTCTAAGGAAAGCTAAATTTTTTAGGGAATTTTCCACTTAGACCCATTTCAGTTTAGGCCCCTTTTCAACAATGGGGTATTGACTTCATTGGTGAAATATCTGAGAAATCAAGTTGGGGGGCATTCTTGGATTCTTGTTGCCACTGATTATTTTAGAAAGTGGGTGGAAGTAATTCCTACCATGAAAGAAATAATAAAAGTGGTGATTGATTTTCTAATGAGTAACATCTTAATCAGATTTGGAGTCCCATAAAATATTATCTCTGACAATGCAATGTGTTTTAGATCTAATGAGTTCATGGATTTCTATGATAAGCATGGAATACAAATATCTTATTATTTCCCTTATGATCCTCAAGGGAATGGTCAAGCAGAATCAAGTAACAAGAGTTTGATGAAGATCATCAAAAGGGTGATTAAGAAGAATACAAAAGCATTGGATTCAAAGTTGAATCTTGCACTTTGGGTGGATAGGGTTATTGTCAAGAAAGCCACTAGACATTCTCCATTTGGTCTGGTGTATGGTTTATATGCAAGATAACCTCAGAATTTTTTTCTAGAAATTTACAATTTTGTGCAAGAATATGATGATAACATCTATGATGAAATGCAACACCGAGTTGACACCCTGATACAGTTGGATGAAACTAGAAGAGAAGCTCATAACAAAAACACTAAAATGCAGATGCAAGTCGAGCAGTTATATAATAAAAGGGATTATCCTAGGAATTTGCAGTAGGAAGTGTATACACCTAAAATTGGTCTGGAGCATCCAATTAATTAAATACAAATTATTTGATTAATTATCCTAATTTCCTCTACTATTGAATAAATAGAAATATTTATTTTATATAGTCCACATTCACGTCACATTTAAATTCTTCTAATTCTTATCTTAATTCAATAAACAAAATTAAATACTTTGTTTGATTTAATTATCAAATCCCTATTTTATTCTATCAGATCGTTTCTAAATTAATTAAATAAAGATCAAAACACTTTATTGATTTATTGCCATATTCTTCTGTTTAATTTAATAAACAACTATCCTATAGTTTGTTTTATTAAATTATTTATCCCTCTTTTGTTAATTTAAATAAATCAAAAATATTTGAATTAAAGCACAAAGAATATTCCATCTATATTCTCTCAAAAATGAATTAGATATCCTATGTCTAAATCATGTCTAAAATATGTCACAATTAATGCTTTGAAACTTCACGAAAAGTTTTGGAGACAAATTGGAGAAAAATTCCAAAATCTTCTCTCAATCCTCCTCCATTAATCTTTCCTCTTCTCTTGCCTGGTGTTTTCATGGGTAGAGACAATCTCCATTTAGCGCTTCCATGACAAACTTCGATGCTTCGATGTCCTATTTCGACGCTTTGGGGTTTTAGCGCATCAGGTAACTATCTTAGTGCTTCGGTGAAATATTCCAACGCTTTTGTAAAAATCAGTCTGGATCCGACACATCCACGACCAGATTCTATTTTTTAATTCATAGTTGGATTAAAACTCATTAATCTATGATAGTCACTTCAATTTTTTCTAAAATTGATCAATCTAGTTTAGTCACTTCAAAGTTTCTAAAATATATCAATCCCAAGATAGTCACTTTCTTGTTTTTCTTAAAGAAAATCTATCAATCCTAGGATAGTCACTGCATCTTTATAGTACAAGTTAAAAAGAACAACATGATTTCTATGGAGCAACACCTTCACATAGATTAGAAAATTTCTTTTTGGGCTTTAAAACAGAACAACTTATATGTTGTGCTTGTGGTGATTAGGCTTATGCTCTCCCCTTAACTGGGTGACCAAAGTGCCAGATCCACTTTTATTTCATGTCATTTACATTTTATTAAATCCTTTAGCAGGCCTGCCGTAGTGGGAAAAAGTACTCACCCTACGAGAATGACCTAAGTGGGAACAACTAAAGCCAAGTTTTCCAACCCACTCTAATAAAAATTCAAGTTGTTGATGAAATTCCAACTTGACAGTAGTGAGCAAGATAACCATCCCCAAAATCTTTGTTCTAAAGATTGGGAGGTCTCTTGAGGGAGTTTATCTATTTGCCGCACCGCACAGAAACCATTTCTAAAAACCATAGAATAGTATCTCACCGAGTCAGTATCCATACATTGTCATACTCACGGTGCAAGGGGAGGGAAGAATCTGCCCCCAAGACACTCACCATATAATTACCAAGGACTGCTTGCTCAAGGGATTCGGTATCCACTTCCATCACTTTGAGTACGCACCTGGCAATGAAAAAAACACGGGCACCCTCTAGGGGGTGACACGACTGTGTGAGTCAATGTAATTCAAGATGTGGGTTGTGAGTATAATGATGACCTACTTGTCCTTAAGTGTGAGTCTGTTTGATTTGTGTATAATTGTAAAAACAACCTGTCAAAATCAATAAGAATCATTCGCGATTTTTGAACATACACGATCTATTCAGTTAAAACAACTATTCATAATTGCTTGTTGTGTTTTCACAAATTCATTAAAATTAGATTTAAGATCATCCTGAAAACAAACAAAGTCAAGTTATATCAGAAAATCCATGCTGCGAAAGTGGAAGTCCACCACGTTTCTCAAAAGAGAAATCAAAGTCACAAAACCCAAGAAACCTCTCGGTTATAGAAACAAATTGAGAAATGTGGTGGACTTCATTACAACATAGAACATTCATCCATAGATATCATGATTTTGCTAGGGGTCACACATTAGATTACGCGGTAGAACCACTCTATTCACGAGCCTTCTTTCAAAGAAGAGCTCTCACTCAGTATCACAACCATAGTCAGCGCATACATCCTTCTTATCTTCTGAAATCCCTGATACAATATGCCATAAGACCAGATCAGATTTTACAATAGAGAGTCTTAAAATCCTGTTTTCAAGCGTTCTGGAAACCTGTTTTAGCGCTTCAGTGAAATAGCGCTTTCAGGCACTATTTCGGTGCTTACAGTCGGTATTTTAGCACTTCTGTCAAATAGTGCTTCCATCACATTCTACAACGCTTTCAGGCACTATTTCAGCGCTTCTGTCAAAGTAGCGCTTCCATCAAATTCTGTAGCGCTTTTAGGCACTGTTTTAGCACTTCTGTCAAAGTAGCGCTTCGGTCACCTGTTTCAGCGCTTCAAGACTCTATTCTAGCGCTTCTGGGAAATAGCGCTTTTGTCATCTATTTTAGTGCTTTCAAAACAGAGAGTTCCAAATTTTTACCAGTCCATCAGTCTGTCATTTTATCCACATTTTTCATCAGAACCAAATTTCTTTTTATCATAATCATTGTCTAGAGACTGAAATCAGAAAGGTTTATTCAAATTTCAAATCTTATCAACTGAAACAAGATCTTGCAAATCACAAGTGTCAAAATCAAATACATAATCAATTACTACACTGAAGTTTCATTATCAGGATACTATCATCCTTCATCATGAAACCAAGTATAGTAATCAAATTTTTAGCATTGTCTCATCAATAAGATCAGTCATCTTATTTGACTTTGTTTAAAAATTTAAAATTGACATTTTCTAGCAAATAAGATCAACATTTCAGAAGAAAGGGTTAAAATTTTGTATGCTAATCTTCACTAGGTACCAAAAATAGAGACTCTTAGAACAAGAAATTTTAAAATCCCAAGCAATGGCAGAGGAAAATCCTTGGAACAATCTGAACTGAAATGATAAGAATGAAATAACTCTAGAGGATATCCAAGCAGCCCAACAAGATCCAAAGTTCCATATATTTATGGAAAATATTTTGGAACAAGACATGGAAAAATATCTTTTAATGTTAGTTGAATCAAGGGCTAAACTTCCAAAAGATTTTGATGTAAACCATTTGAAGGAAACACCAGGAACGAATGAGACTGAGATACTACAACCTACGCAAACAATAGATCCAGTTGCCGCTTTAACATCATAGATGCAAATGTTACAGCAACAGATACAAGATATGACGAAAGGGACTACCAAGAGATATGCAATACAAGACATTTGTCCTTATCCTTTCGACGCAACGGTCGGCTTAATACCTTTTCCTAGACATTGTGAGATCCCAAAATATGATAAGTATAATGGAAGAACAGATCCAATAGATCATATCAGAGAATTTAAAACAATGAGTCTTGAGTTTTCCCAAGAGGAAACTTATTTAATGAGATTATTCCCAAGGAGTTTGGGAGGATCATGCAAGGAATGGTTTTCGAAGTTAAAACTAGGTATCGGAACTTTTAAGGAACTAGTCAAAAGATTTATCTCTCAGTACTCATTCAACATCCAACATGATGTTACTATCAAATATCTTTACAATCTAAAACAAAACAAAGGAGAAATGTTCTTGTCTTTTCTCCAAATATGGCGACGCTTGTTCGCTAGATATCCTAGATCCATTCCTGAAGAAGAAAAGATGGAGTTGTTCATTAAAAACTTGACAGAAGAAATGAGTTATAGACTGGAACAACAATGTGCTCCAACATTCGAGAAAGTGATAGAAAATGGTCTTAAAATCGAAGAGGCGTTAGTCAAGAGAGGAGTTATCAAGCATTTCAACGATAAAACAAACAACACAAGTAACTCCTCAAATCAATACTCAAGTGCTGAGAAGCCAAAATTTTGGAAAAAGAATCGAAACACAAATGAGACAACAAATGATCCCCAAAATTTCAAACCAATTTTCAACTTGACCGCATCCACATCAAAGAACCAAAACAATGAGCAAAATGTCAAGTTGAATACCATACAAAGCAATGAGATCATAGAAACACAGTCATATCAAAAACTGTCAAATCGGTGAAGGTTCACACCTTTAGGTCAAACAATGGAATCAGCAATGAAAGAATTAGTTACCAGAGGTCTTCTCACTACACGGGAAGCTAGATTCTGGGATCCAAAAGTCAAACCATCATGGTGGAATGATGCTGATTATTGCAACTTTTATAATAACAAGGGTCACAAAACCAATGACTGTATGGAGTTAAAACATGCAGTACAAGATTTGGTTGACAACAACAAAGTGTATGTGGAGGAACCTCAAAATAATAACGATCATTCCGCATTCAAAGATCCTTTGCCAAATTATGACAAAGGAGCATCATCTTCTTCAAACAACAAAGGAAAGAACGCCAATCATGTCTATGAAAAAACAATCCTTTGTCTATCTGAAGTCAAAAATGATCATACAGTTAGTGATAACATTGATGAAAATGAAACCAAAAACATTAACTCTTTGGATTTACTCCCAATCGTGCAAAACTCTGATAATCAAATCAATGTCTTAAAAATCAGAGAAAATCAAGAACATCAACCAGCTAATGTGATAACTAGGGGACAATCCAAGATAATGTTAAAGGGAATTGGCTCCACACATGCAGTTCCACCAACATCGCATTATAATGTTATCAATCAATTGCAAAACATCCCCCGAGAGAATCAAGAACATCAACCAGAAAACATCATGACTAGGGGGCAAGCCAAGGTAGTATTAAAAGGAGTGGGATCTCAATGTGCAGTTCCACCTCAACCTCATTATAATATTGTCGATTAATTGCAAATCATCCCCACACAAATATCGATACTGGAACTCCTTAAATTGTCACCATCACATAAGGAAGTTCTCGAACAAGCATTAGTTGCCACAACCATACCAAAGAATCTGGATGTTTGTCAATTCCAATCTATGGTGGGACATCTGACTACCCCGCATTGTCTATCATTCTCTGAACAGGATGATGTTTCATTAAACCATCCACATAATACTGCATTGCATATCGAAGTATGTATCCATAATCATCACGTTAAGAGAGTTCTAATAGATGGGGGAGCTGGTCTAAACATTTGAACCCTCAAGTTAATCCATGCACTCAGATATTCCAACGATGCTATTGATGCTCGAAGAAAAATGACCATCAAAGCATATGATGAGGAAGAAAGATCATCCAAAGGTTTAATTGTATTACCCATTCAAGTGGGACCCATGATAAAGCATATAGCATGTCAAGTATTAGAAAGAGATTTGACATACAACATTCTCTTAGGATGACCTTGGATTCATGAAATGTAGGCCATACCTTCTACATACCATCAATTCCTAAAGTTTCCAGTAAACAGATAAGAGGTGACTATGGCTGTTGATTATAATCATCCATAACATTGTGAAACATTGAGAATATCTCAAGACACTTTTGTCCCTCACAATAGGGAAGCTTCAAGTTCAAAATCATCAAAAGACGAACAACATCTAAGTATCACTACCAAGTGGGTGGAAAAGAAAAGTAAAGAAAAAGAAACAAGCCATGTTGAAACAAACAATCCAGATCCACAAACTTCTCTATCAAAAAAATTTCAAAAGCAAGTTCAGTTGACAGATAAAGGAATGGGACAGTACTCAATGGAGCAATCGCCTAACATATCATAGTTAATGCCATCTCCTAGGACATATGGTCAACCATCAATGATCAAACCGCCAACATCTTTACCTGGCACAGTTCTTCAAGAAACATTTGTAAAATCTGGAACTATAGCAAAAGAAACGGATGACAAAGCAATCCCGGATTGGCTATACAAGGATGAAGAACCATCAACATCAAAGATCGGTATCAAAAATGTTAACATCAACACAGACAAATATGGAAAAGGAAAGGCTATTATTGAAAAGATGGGTTATGAAGGACAAGGACCTATGGGATTAAGAAAGGAGGGAATCACAAAACCTATCACACCTCTCACTCTCCACACAAATGAGAAACCAGGACTAGGATACTCTGAAGAAGAGAAGCAGGAGCTAACAAAGATGGCTATAGAAAATATCCTTCACTTTAGAGATGGTTCTAAAATAGACTCAAATGAATACGAGTGGGCATTACCTTCTGATCTACTTTTCGTTGATATTCCAGTTGATGTGATTCAAAAATATGCAACTACACGTGAGGAGGGCCAAGGCTCTGGGTCTAGACCATTCATTGTGGGATCACTGAATATCAATGACTCTAGTGAGGACGAATAAAATTTGAGTGAACTAGATGAGTTCGAAGAGGGTACCATCATGGATCTCGATATCCCAAATGACAATTATGATGATATTGCTGTCCTCACCCTTACTTCCATTGACCTAAATCAATCTGATGATATCATGCCACTAATCCATCTAGAACTTATTGATTGGGAACCTATCAAACCTTTGACTATACCAAAATTTGCAAATGATGATGCCATCGTGCATTTCCTATGTCATACCGAACCTGATACAAAATCTATCTATAATACTCATAACAATATGACTCGGCAGGAGGGTGTCAAATCTTCTAGTTGCAAAATTGAAAACAGGGAAAATAGATCTAATGGTGAAAACCATTCTATGGCAGCATTCGATCTGGAAAAAGTAAAAATAAAGAATGCATCCAACGGTGAAAACCTTTCGAGGCACTAAAGGATGGAGGCTTTGACATTATCATGAGTGATCATCAGTTCTAGTCAAACCTACACAATCAGTGGACATTGGAATAGAAGAGAAGGCAAAAGTTCTACATCTAGCAGAATCAATGACTAATCAACAGAGACCGAAATTTATCAAATTCTTTAAAGAAAGAAGCATCAACTTCACTTGGTCATATTTCGATATGCCAAGCTTAGATCCAAATCTGCTTATGCAACATTTGTCTTTGCCAACAGGAATCAAGCCTGTTAAGCAAAAATTAAGAAAAATGCATCCTCACATCACATTGATGGTAAAGACAGAATTAAAGAAATTGTTGGATGCTAAATTCATAAGGTTTATAGACTATGCTGAGTGGATATCAAACATAGTACATGTTTCAAAGCCAAACAACAACATCAGAATCTGCACAGATTTTAGGGACCTAAATAAAGCATACCCAAAGGATGATTTTCCACTACCAAATATAGACATCATCGTGGACTTGATGGTAGGGCATGCCATGTTATCAATCATGGACAGTTTCTCAGGGTACAATCAAATAAGAATAGCTCCAGAGGATTAGGAAAATACGGCTTTCACATGTCCATGGGGAACTTTCTGCTGGAACGTCATGCCATTTGGTCTAAAGAATGCAGGAGCCACTTATCAAAGAGCAATGATGACAATCTTCCATGATATGATGCACACTTTCATGGAGGATTATGTGGATGACATCTTGGAAAATTCTAGTACAAGATAAGGACATCTACATATTCTAGACAAGATCTTCACACGAATGGAGAAATTCAATGTCAGGTTAAACCCCAAGAAGTGTGTCTTTGGGGTCACATTAGCAAAACTATTATGGTACATTGTCTCGGAAAAGGGTATTGAGGTGGATCCAACAAAAGTCAAAGCAATTATGGAGATGCCACCTCCTAAGAATATCAGCTAGCTCATATCACCACAGGGACGACTCCAATCAATCACAAGATTCATCTCCCAGCTGGCAGACAAAAGTCATCCTGTTAATCATCTATTGCATAAGAATATAGTTTTCAAGTGGGGTGAGGGGTGTGAAACAACATTCAATCAAATAAAGTAGTATCTAATGTCACTACCCATTCTCATGCCACCAACAGAAGGTAGGCCACTCATATTGTACATTGCTACAACATATATCTCTTTGGGGGCACTATTAGCACAAGAGGATTATGAAGGGAAAGAGCACGCCATCTACTACATCAGTAGAACTTTAAATGGCTATGAAATAAACTATACATTCATAGAAAAGTCCTGATTAGCAGTGGTATTTTCTACTCAATAGCTGAGACACTACATGCTGACTAATACAATCAGGTTAGTTGCAAAGATCGACCCTTTGAAGTATCTACTAAGTAAAGCTGCCTTAACAGGTAGACTGGCGAAATGGGTTATGCTCCTAAGTGAATTCAACATTCAATATGTCGAGAGAAAGGCAATCAAGGGACAAGCAATCATTGAACAGCTAGCTGAAGCTTCTCTACCAGATGATTGCCCAATGACAATGGAATTTCTAGATGCAAACATTATGACAACGATGCCCCAACAATGGATACTATATTTTGATGGATCATATACACAATGAGGATCAGGAGCAGGGATCTTGTTCATCTCTCCCCAAGGACACACAATTCTAAAATCATATAGACTCATGTTTTAGTGTACAAATAATGTGGCAGAATATGAAGCATTGATTATTGGGGTCAAGATAGCAATTCAATGGAAAATCATGGATTTAATGGTATATGGGGACTCTCAACTGGTTATTTATCAAGTAAATGATGAGTATCAAACGAAAGATGAAAAATTGATGCCCTACAAGCAACAAATAGATAATCTGAACCAGTCTTTTATCAGTATCAAGTTTGATCAAATTCCAAGGGCAGAGAACAAAGATGCAGACGCTATGGCTACATTTGCTTCATTACTACAATTGCCTGAGAAGCGTGCTTGTTATGAGTTTATGGTAGAACAAGTATCATGTCCATCACTTTATAAATCATAATCCGCTACCATATGCCATCTAGAAACCACTGAAACCTCCATATATGAAAAAACCTATGCTTACCTGTAAGATGATATTCTTCCTCCCGATCTTTCCAGGAACCAAAAAACAAAACTTTATCCACCAATCCACCCGACATACTTTAATCACAGATGTCCTTTATCGTCGAGGTCTTGATGGTACCCTACTCCGATGTCTAGAATACAATGAATCTAAAATGACCCTATGAGAAGTTCACGAAGGTATTTGTGGTACTCACTCAAGTGGGATAGCTCTAGCTAAGAAACTCCTCCATTTGGGATATTATTGGCCATGCATGGAGAAAGAATCATATCAGTTTGTCAAGAAATGTCAAAAATGTTAGGTTCACAACAATTTGGTTCACGCACCAGCACAAGAATTGCATCCCTTCACATCAACATGGCCTTTTTGTCAATGGGGCCTAGATCTGGTAGGAAAAATGAATCCATCTTCATCTAATGGACACAAGTTCATTATTACAGCTATAGAGTATTTCACAAAATGGATACAGGCAGCACCTCTTACTACCATCACTGGAAAGCAGATTTCATCTTTCATCTTGAACTACATCATTTGTCACTATGGAATCCCTCAAACTATAATCATAGATAATAGACGACCTTTCAAGAATCAAGATGTCCAAGAGCTATGTGATAAGTTCCACATCCAACATCATTTTTCAACACCGTACTATCCTCAAGGGAATAGCCAAGCAGAGGCCTCAAACAAAACCATACTCAAAATTCTCAAAAAGACGGTTAATGATGTTGGACGTGATTGGCATGTTCAACTCAACCCTGCACTATGGGCCTACAAAAAAAGCATCAGAACACCAATGGGAGCTACACCATTTGCTTTGGTATATGGATCAGAAGCCGTATTTCCCATTGAAGTTGAAATTCCATCCCTTTGTGTATCACTTAGAGGTATCATTTCAGATGAAGACTATAGGGTATCTAGCCTGCAAGAACTAGAATTGCTAGATGAGCGTCGTCAACAAGTTGTTAATCATCTAACAACTTATCAACAGAGTATGTCAAGAAGTTACAACCACAGGGTAAAATCGAGGGTCTTTTAGGTTGGTGACTTGGTACTAAAGGAAAACCCTAGGAATCAGTAGGACAGAGAAAAGAAAGGAAAATTTGAGCCTAACTAGCTTGGTCCCTTTGTTGTCATATCAGTGTATGGATCAGGAGCATATCAGCTATCAACATCAGAAGGGGATTTGTTTGATGAACCTATCAATAGTATTCATCTTAGAAAATTCAATGCTTAAATCTCCTAGTGAACAGGTCAAACTTCCGAAAATTGGTTCCTTGGTGCAAACCTAGCAAACAAGCATCTTGGCAAACGCGAAAATACAAAAAAAAAAAAGAAAGAAAATGAGAAAAATAAGAAAAATACAAAAACACAAAGGGTGTAATCAAAGCATATGGTGAAAACCTGGAAACAGGCGTCGTATGTGATTCTAAGATCAACTTTCCCATCTATTTGGATATATATCAGGATCATTAGTCTGGTAGTTAGTATCATTTCATATCATGTCAGTCATCTTGCCATCTTATTGTCAGGTATCACTCCAAAGCTTGGGGGCAACATCTGGATATCACTAGGGGCAATCCAAACATATCGATTTCACCAAAGGGCACACAACAGTATAGCAGAAAACCGAAAGCAAGATCAAAGCGCAATATCTATCATCATCAGAAAGGCATCAACTGTCCGTATCATTTTTTTTTTAAATCCAAAAACATGTCAAAAAAGTAAGTCTAAAAAATTAACATCCAAAAACATAGGTCTATGTCAGTCAAACTACACAGTCTCTGAGTGTGTAACGTAGGCAATGCTAATATTTGATCAGCCCCCGAGACCCCTAAGATAGGTTAGTAGGTTAGGTCTTTGGTCAAAATATTGAAAATCCAAAAAAATACAAAATCAGGATGGATCATCTAAAATCTGAATAATGAATGGAACACTCTAAGTAAACAATGGATAAATTGTACTTTTGATTATCATTTCTTTGGAGTAACTCAATGATGTATTGAACTAGAGGAACAAGGAAGAAGAATGATGTTTTTATTATCTGTTGTCTGTAGGTTAATCATATAAATGTATGAATTGTCGGGGGATGTGCTATGTAAATGTATCACCGATGACATTCAGAATTCACACATTGAAATGATTAATCACTACCTGTTTACGCAATGAATGCTTAGGTCATCTTGGTTCAATCATAATTAGATGCTTGTGTTCAATTGCAATATCAAAAATCATGAAAGAGGTACTCAGGTCGTCATTGGTCTAAAACATACCATTAACACTTGTATTCACTTTCAACATCCAATAAAGCTCTATGATGACAAAAAGGCACAAAGGTATTGTTAAAATGATGATCGTTTTGCATATAGTTGCATGTTAAAATTAGATTACATTCATCATATTCATTATCTGTAGAGTATTTGTTGCATAAAGGGCTCCAATAAATGATTATCTAATCCACAAATAAGATTGAGTATACTTGACATAAATCCAAAAATCATCATCAAAAACATGTAGGAGTCATCATCGCATCATTTAGTATCACCATTTCATCATTCATCCATTTTATCATACATCAAATAAACTATGAATTAAATGGTACCATGGGTACATTATGTTCATTTTACCATAAAAACATTCATTACTTTATCATCTATCCAACATCATATGCATACATCATTTACCATTCATACAATAATAAATAAAATCACATCATTATTCTCATTACATCCATCCATTATCATTCATCATAAGATCATCATTTATCATCATCACATTTAAAAATAGAAAAAAATTATCCATCCATTCATACATATCACATATCGAAATAAAATCATCCATATAGATCATCATTAATAGATTCATCATTTTTTTTATCACATCACATCATGCATCCACATGTCATAAATTCTACACATACATTTATCATAGAATCATTACATCATCAAATTTGAAATAAAATCATCGCATATTGCATACATCACATAATAAATGCATTCATCACATAGAAATCACAAACCATCATCATATTACATCAACTACATCTCATATATATATATCAAAGTGTCAAGTATACAATGAAGTATGGTCTAAAAATACATCATCAAACAATGAGCTACATCGTAATATACATCATGGAGGCTCACAATAGCATCTACGATCTACTACTACTAGAGTGTGCGGGCCCAACAAGACCTGTACCACCACCACCCCCAGAGGAACCAGGATCTTGGGAATCTCTGTGTGGAGGTTGTGTCACCCCCTCACTCACTGTCTGTGTGTGTGTCCACCTAGATCTTGATGGGGCATAGCTAACTCTACGCTCAGTAGGCATTGCATCATGATACCTGCCCCGATAAAACTTTGCCTCTCGACCTGCCCGTAGAACCTCTCTCATATAGTCAGCCACTGAGCTACCATTGGCCACTCTATATAAAGTCTCGGCTCTCTCCTGTGCCCTCTCGGGAATCTGCTGAGCACTGTCTCTCTCAGCTGTCAAAGTGGCCACCTGCATCTATATGATGGTCAGCTATCCTTGGGCATGAGCCTGAGCCTGCGCCTGCATCTGAGTCTAGGTCTGCACAAGCAAACCTCGAGCCTATACCAACTACCCCTACAAAGCATGGACCTGTTCCTGGAGACCTGCTATATGTCTCTGTTGATCCACTGTTGGCACTATCATTGCTCGCCTCTTGCGAGGCCTACTAGAAGAAGGAGCAGAGCAGATAGCTAGCCCTACCCCTCTGTCTCCTCCACTGCCGTCGTCACTATCATCACTACTGCTGTTAGAACTATTGCTGCTCTCTAAGCTACTACCTGATGGAGAATCATCTCCACCCCCACTATCTGTAGAACCCACTGCCACATCCTCCTACATAGGTAAAGGTGTCAGCTCATCAGGAATGGTGATACGAGGATGTGGAACCAAGGCCAGGAATGCGGCATACTACTTAGTAATCAGTGCCTCTGCAATATCCCTCCGCATATCCCAGGGTGATGGCTACAGTGCCCAGTATCCCTCTACTACAACATCATATGACAGACGTAGACCCCAATCAGGAATATCCATCCGTCACCTCGCATAGTGGGAAACTCCCTGTGGCATGCACTGTACAATGCCATACTGTCGGTACACTCGGTGCAGCAAAAATCTCTCTAGAACAAATGGTGTACGGCCGATGAGATACATAGAATCACAAAGGAACCCCAACACTGCACCATCATCATCCCATTCTTCATAGTTGAGGTATGGGTGCCAGGTAACTGTCTCTGTATCGTTGAAAACCCACCTCCAGTGCTCTAACTTGCCCATACAGGCCTGTGTAAATTGACCACGGTATCGGAAAACGTAAGGTCTGTCGGCTGGTCTATCTACAACTGGAAAAGGCTGAGCAATAGCAAAATGCTCCCATGCCCACACCTGTAACAAGGTCATCCTTGTTGATAAGCTCCTAGCTCCAAGGTACACAACTGAGTGTAGATGATGATAATGATGGGCTAGCATGCACATCCCCCACGCATATCTGGTACCATGTACCATCATGCTCTCAAGAGTCCTAGCCCAGCCAACAAGGAATCCCTTTGACCTACGATCAGGGCAAAGGAAACCTCCAATGAATCCAGCTAGTACTGCTGGTAGTGTAGCGTAAGAGTCGGCGATCCTCCTCCACCGAATGCTCGGACCCACAATGTCCTGATCCTGAAACACTCTACGAAGAGCATCTCTACCATCGGTCCCATGGGAATAATATACAATGATCTCACCCATGAATGGAATACGCAAAATACACCACACATCCTCAGGTGTGACCATCATCTCACCAATATGTAGGTGAAAGGTGTTGTGGTCACTATGCCACCTCTCAGCCAATGTAGTCAACAAACCCCGATTAATCCTAATTTGGGGTATATCAAGAAAGCTAGTAAGGCCATATCGGCCTATCACCTGAAGCTCATTTGGTGTCAGATGAGGTATCAAGTTTGTCGTCTGAGGAAACCTCTCTCACATGTGGAGAGTACCTAGACGCTCCTATCATCACAATGGAAAAAAAAATCCACAAATCAGTGAACTATGTCAAGAAATCAAAAGTCATTCTACTATCAAGTCTATTTCAAAAGCTTTGGTATGAATTTTCGATCAAAATTCATGGGCGAACGTCAAACCTCACCTATCGTGAGGTTCTCAAAACATCAATAACCTCACCTATCATGAGGTTCATCAAAACATTATCTAGATCTCACCTATCATGAGATTTATCAAATATTGAATCATTTCCTCGCCTATCATGAGGATCATCAAGAATAGGATTTCTTCTCGCCTATCATGAGAGTTAGTCTTATTTATATTATCCAAATCCAACATCAAGAATGTGGATTATCAATCATACCAATCCGAAGAATGGACATGATCAGAATTGACAAAATCAGGGTTCACTAAGTCAAAATATTCAATTCTGACATAGAAGCGCTAAAACAGGCTTCCAAAGTGCTAAATCTCAAAAGTGCTACTTTATCAGTTAAAAGCACTAAATCAGAGACCCAAAGCGCTAAATCTTGAAAGCACTATTTCAGCACTCCAAAGTGCTCAAACAGGCATTCAAAAGCGCTAAAAAAACCCGAAGCTCTACGTTTTTTGCATCAAAGCACTACAACAGTCCATCAAAGTGTTGCTTTACCAGAAGCGCTAGAATAGATCATGAAAGCGCTAATCCACCGAATCGAAGCGCTAAAAGTCCCAAAGCACTAAAATCCGGTATCAAAGAGCTAATTTTTAACTCCTAAGCACTATATCACTGAAAGCGCTACATTACCCTATGGAAGCGTTAGAGTTTTTAACTCAAACGCTAAAACTCAAAGTGCTAATCTACCTACTAGAAGCACTACACCAGAGTGTAAGCGCTAGAACGTGGCTTGAAAGCGCTAAAACAAGAAGAAAATGCCTAAATCCCTAAAAAGCGTAAAAAAAAAAAAATCATGAATTACGAGGAGGTCAAGGGTACATACCGGAGGTCCATATGCGGCCGGCCGTCGGTGACGTCAAACACACTCGAATCGGTGAGTGTGGTAGGGGATAGGCATCTTGCTCTAGCTGGCAGAAAAGTCTCTATCACGAAGATTTTTTTCGAAAATGAATTGGAAAATGACCTTTTGGAGTATTTATAATTTTTGGAAAGGTATTTTTGGTGGATTTTTATTATCTTTTAATTAATTTTATCAGGAAATTAATTAGAAACTCATCTACGGGCTAGATTTCTTCATTATTTGTCGGGAGATAAATTATTTCTTCATCGAATCATCATAAAATCATCAAAAAATCATAAAATTTCAAAAATTTCTAAAAATCATCAGATTATTAATTTATCTCCCGAGGGGGCATATTATCATCCATCATCTGAAAATCAATGTCTGGGGCATGTTTGGGGCATACATAATTATTTTCTTATATCATCGATCTTGGCAGTAGCAGCAAAATTTTCTTCAAAGCAACGCGTAAACACATCACTTCGAAGAGGGGAAAAATGTATACACCTAAAATTGGTCTGGAGCATCCGATTAATTAAATACAAATTATTTGATTAATTATCCTAATTTCCTCTACTATTGAATAAATAGAAATATTTATTTTATATAGTCCACTTTCACGTCACATTTAAATTCTTCTAATTCTTATCTTAATTAAATAAACAAAATTAAATACTCTGTTTGATTTAATTATCAAATCCCTATTTTATTCTATCACATCATTTCTAAATTAATTAAATAAAGATCAAAACACTTTATTGATTAATTGTCATATTCTTCTGTTTAATTTAATAAACAACTATCCTATAGTTCATTTTATTAAATTATTTATCCCTCTATTGTTAATTTAGATAAATCAAAAATATTTGAATTAAAGCATAAAGAATATTCCATCTATATTCTCTCAAAAATGAATTAGATATCCTATGTCTAAATCATGTCTAAAATATGTCACAATTAATGATTTGAAACTTCACGGGAAGTTTTGGAGATAAATTGGAGACAAATTCCAAAATCTTCTCTCAATCCTCCTCCATTAATCTTTCCTCTTCTCTTGCCTGGTGTTTTCATGGGTAGAGACAATCTCCATTTTTCTCTCAATCTCCTCCATCTTTCACCATTCAATTCTCTAGATTGAATCGAAGCCTCTCAAATCTTTCCTTGTGCATTTCTACAGCCAGGAAATCTATAAATAAAGCCTCATTGAACCAAGAAAAGGATCCAGATAATCAAGTTTATGCACTCTTACTCTGCAGGAATTCAAGCATCAACCTTCAAGCAATCAAGCAATCAAGCTTTCACATCAATGGCTGCCTCTTGTAGCTGTAATTATCTGTTTCATGTCTATATCATGATAGTTTAATAGATTTATCATCTAGTATTGTCTTTTAGCTCCATATCATTGCATTAGTATCATCTTGTTCTTCAGATAGTCATTTTAACAATCATAGTGCTTAACAATCTGAGAGAAATTTTGATTTAATAAATCTTTGGAGATAGAGAACAATATGATGCTTTCAATTGATTACTGTTTTGAATTGATTCAATTTGTTTGATGATTGATATAATGTCTTATTAAGAAGTGTTTTAACTTTGTCTACTTATTCACACTTACAGAAGCATTATAATGGTGTGGAATGCAAGAGCTTAGGATAGGGGAAAGCATGGGAATTTTGAGGCACTGATGGCTAGGCTTATTAAGAAGTGTTTTAACTTTGTCTACTTATTCACACTTATAGGAAGCATTATAATGGTGTGGAATGCAAGAGCTTAGGATAGGGGAAAGCATGGGAATTTTGAGGCACTGTGGCTAGGCCCTTATCTTGTATCAAATACGCATGATGAGGACTCTTACTTTCTCTAAAGTTTTACAGGTCAAATTCTTGAATTGTCAGTACATGGAGAGTTCTTGAAGCCATATTTCTCTTGAAACATGTTTTGCTCCATGTACATTGTAAATGTTGTATATTTTGTCCATAGGTTTGCTTGGGTCTAGTCTTCTTTCCGTGTTCGGACAGGTCCTTGGTTCTTTGAGTGTCCTTTGTGCTTGGTTTTCTTCAACCATGAGATCTAAAAAATTTCCATGCCTACAGGAGGCATGCATCCCCAATTGGAGCCACTTGTGGAACCATCAAAATTTTCATGTTTCATTGGTCTAATGTATTTACTTGGGTGGCTTCTTGGTTTGAAATGTTTCAAGGGTTTAGGGTTTTATGCTATCGGGTGAATTTTACTTAGAATATTTTTTCCCTTTCATAATCCTTGTTCTTGGGTCTAATTTTTAGTTGACCTACTAGCTAGGTTCTCGATTGTCTAAGCCATATCTTGAGCATTCATACCTATCTGGTCACCAATCCCTTATGCCTAGTTTTCCCGTTTACCCCATTATATGGTATTTTCCTATAATTTTGGTCTGGGGTTTTAATATTTTATCAAGCTGGAGCTCTGAAATATTTTATTTTATATCCTTGGTCGAATGTGGTCTTAAGTATTTTTAGGTCCATATTCCTCATCTTACCTAGGTGGCCCCTTTGTTATGAACAACTTTTAAGGCATGTGCTCAAATACCTCCACTTAAAGTCTTTGTATCACTCATCGCTGAAACCTTATTACTCATCAGTTTCATTTTCATGATGAGCGATGGACCCAGTTCCTTTACATTTCATATCACTAAAATCTTCTATCCATTTCACTCCACTTCCATGATGCTCAATGGTTTTTGTTATCCTCACGTCACTACTATCCTTTACATCACTGAAGTCATTTTTTCTCAATTAATCTTTGTCGCGACACGCGATGGCCTTCGTATCTCCTTTGCATCATGTTAGTTTTTCGTATAATAGGAAAAATATTTGTTTCTCAATTTATATGAGTGATGAGTGATGGGAGATAAATAGTTATGGATCATGATTGTGCCACTTGTCAGCATCTTGTTCCATTTCCCATAGCACTCGTCGCCAAAAGCCTTTTTCATTGCAAATAAACTACAGTGATGAGCGATGCACAAAGGAAAGATTATTTGCATCACTAGGGGTCTTCACATCACCGAAGTATGAGTATAACTTTGAAATATTACAATGACAAGCAATGAGTGATGGGAGAATATTCTAGCAAATATTCTTTCCATGAGGGCTACTCTTCACATCGCTCTATCATTTGATCAAGCGATGGAGATTACAATAATGAGCGATGGTTACAAGAGTATTGTTGAAGAACTTTGGGAAACCATGTGGAAAATTCCTTAACGTGTCATCATTGTTTTAAAACATAGTAGTGGAAAGAAAAAGGTGATGAACAAGGAGAACCATTGATGAAATTTTAAATCAGAATGACCAATGGTTCGAATTCAAACCTAAACGACTAAGTGTCAGTTCGCTTGCGTGAGATTTCTTTCAAGCATTAATGGTGAAGATGCTGCATTTCTAAGCCATAAAAGAGGTAGTTGGTCATTTTTCATACACAATTGCAACTGTTTGGAGCAGAAGAATTGGTCAAGTTTAGAAAAAAGGAGAAGGCGAGATTTTGGCGAAGAGAATTTGAAGAGAAAAGTGTTAGTTATTCTTGGGCAAGTTAATTTTGTGTGCCCCTGTATGTAAGTTTTTTCGCATTGGGTATTTTGAGAATTGGGTAAGGTGTTAGGGTTTTGTAGCCTAGGGTTATTATTTTGTTCAACAAAAGATCCATAATTATTTCATGTAGTGTTTGGGGAGTAGGATAAAACTTGTTGAAATTAAGTATAGACCCTTTGAGTTTGAGATTTGAGGTTGTACTTCTCAGTTGTTTTAAAACCCTGGTTTCATAAGACCTTGCAAAATGAGTCAACTTAGTGAGTTTGTGAAACCTGAGAGGAAGCCCACACAAAAGAGAGCTAAAAAATAGAAACACTAGGATGATATTCCTAAGCCAGAAGTGCCTGAAGCTTCTAGGAAGAAAAGGATTGTGAAGAGAGATTACACTAGATTTATGGAGGAGGCTTCCAAGGATATTGCCTTGGAGTTCAAACTAGTTGGTAAGAGGAAAATCGGTGAGGGTGTTCTGAAAAGCTATTTTCAGGACTTGGATTTTGGAGAAGATGATGTTGTGGTGCCTAAGAGTGGTTGGGACCTTTTTCTCTATGCTTTCAATAGAATATTTGCTAGTTATCAAACATGTCATCTCTAGGCATGTGACCTTAGCAAGCTAGTTATTCCAAATGTTTTTGTGGAGGTGGATTTGGTTTTGGAGCTAGCCAGGTGTTATGATCCAGATGATAAATTAATCAAGATATTTACAAATGGAGCCCCTATGTTGGATATTACAAGGAGCTAGATTATTTAGGTTTTCATTTTAAATCGCTCTACCACTAAATCAATTAAGTTTTGTGCCTTATATTAGTAGTATGAGTAGAATAAATTTGGTTGCAGAAAGAATATTTTACCAACACATAAAAGGCATGATTTGAATAAGAAAGGTGTACTTTTTGGGACTAAGGATTTTGAGCCTTTTTATTATGATGAGTTTGAGGATTACTTCAAGAACAAAAGTTATGCATTGTACCAAGTTTTGCACAATAAATTTGATATCAAGATGGATATTCCTATAATGGTCATGGCCATTGACATATAGAATAATATATTAGAATAGAACAAGTGATTATGCTTCCTAAATAGAAAATGAACTTCATGCTGATTTGGTAAAATTGAAGGATACAAAGCCTCCATTATCTTGAAAACATTATTAATTATTAATGGATATATTATTATGGAGAGGTAGAAAAGTATGAAAAATTTTCATGAGATTGAGAGAAAGGAACAATTAGGACAATGAATTTTCCATGCAAATGTGGAACCATCTTTGGTATATGCACTGTCTAAATTCAAATTATGCTACATTCTATAATGGTTTCAAATTTGGTGTGTTGGAGCAATTGGACTTGAAGCTCATATATAGGAAGGGATTGAGATGTTCGACACTCTCCTGAATAATTATAGGATGAAACAAGAGAAAGTAAGGTATTGTGATCCTAAGGGAGTAATTGATGTAGAAAGGAAAGCCAGAGGAAGGTTTGACAGGTAGCATCAATTCATGTACATAGAAGATGTGATCATGAATTTGTCCTCTGATGTTGAAGTTGCTAAGAGGGAAAATGAATGGAAAAAGACTTGTGCCATCAAAGAGAAGATATTAAAGGATGAATCCTTTTATGTGAGTCCTTATGTTGAAATAGAGGACCAATATGCTCAAGCTAAGATGGTGTTGGGGGACTTTAAGGATAAAATATTTTTTGATAAAGTTAAAGAGGCTAAAATAAAAGCCAAGGTTTTCCAAGAGCATCATGATGTACAAGTGAGGAGCCAACTAGCTTACTCTACAGCTCAAGGCACTCAATTTTAGATAAAGCATATAGGTAAGAAACCTACAGTCACCCCATTGGTGACTTATTTAGCAACTAAGCAAGGTGGTGAAGACCTTGCGCAAGAAGAATTTTCTGAGCATGTTCCTATGGAACAAGAATTTGATTAAATTTTCTCCTCCCTTGATAGGGAAGATGCTCTCAATGTTGTTGTTCTTGGTAGTAGGATTATCAAATGGAAATATGATGAAGACAAAGATGATGATATCAGGATAAATATTTGTAAGGATTTCATGAGTGATGACACTTTTTTCTAGGCCAAGGATTTTAGAGACTTTGTCATCCAACTCAAGATCCATGACATCAAGAAGTTGATAGAAGAAGCAAAGGAAAATGTTGATCCTTCATTATAGGAGGAAGCTGAGAAGGAAGAAGAAGACAAAATAATGAAAGAGATTGCTGCCATAACACCCCAAGAGGCTATGAGTTTGGTTAAAGGAAGTGTTGTTTTATTATTGCATGGGTGGGAGCTCACATATACTATTTCACTATATGCAATAAGAAAGGACCCTAGTGCTTCCATTTCTAAAGAGCATTTTAATAACAAGGTCTATGACACCTAATAATGGGAAGCCTAAACTTGCCAAATCTGTTGAGGAAGTAATTTATGATATAGTTATGAAAAGAGCTATTGAGATTACTCCTACTCAAGTTGTACAGTTAACTATGCATACTGTTATGCTAAGTGTAGACACAACTCAGATTTCATAAGGTAGATATGAGAAACTATTGGATAAGTACAATAAGTTGTTGGATGAGTTTAACAAAATGGTTGATATTGCTGCTAGTTCAACACAAAGAAATTTTCCCTCTCCAAATTCTTCTTCCTTTGGTATTTCTACACAGGATAGGGAAAAAATTTCATTGAGAATATAGAACTTAAAGAAAGAATTAGAAGTAGAGAAAGATAATGTTAAGAAGGCCAAGGAGGAAACTGCAAAGGTGGCCACGCACATTTTTTATGACATTGTAAAGCATAGAGTTTCCAATTTAGTGCACAGGTCCAGAGACAATGTTTAAAATATTTATGAAAACATTCATGAGGCCCATAAGAGTTATGTGTCGATCCATAATGATTTTCAGAATGATTGGAGCAAGTGGAGTACTAGGTTTAGAGCACTTAAAGAAATGATACCAAACATGCAAGAGGATCATGAGGCTCCAACAAAAATTCTTGATTTGATAATAGTTGATTTGTTAAGTGAAATCTCATTATTTCATGGTAAGTTGGGTATACAAATGTAGAATAAGTTGAAAATGTTTAAAGATATGGAGGGGCATGGCATGCCCAAAATATTGAATGATGAAGGAGAAATAAAGGATTTTTCTACTTGGAAAGATGAGTTGGGAGGTCTTCTCTCAAACTTCAAGGAAAACATCTATGAAAGATTATACCATATTGAACACTATTGTGGATGATATGACAAATTAAAGTTAACACAAATACATTTGTAATGGAGGCCAGGATATTAATTGGTGCTAGATATAGCCAGCATAACACTAGGGTGCAGAAATTGTTGGATACATAATGTCCCATCGAGGAGGAGTATAATACATAGCTTTGAAAGTTTACAGAATAAGCCTCAGATGAATTATTGTTAAAATATTATCTCCTCTCAGTTATGAAGTTGATGATAGGATGTGTTAATGTGGATGTGGTATATGCTCTTCCTTTTATTGCTTTTATGTTTTAAATTTTTCTATTTGGTGGGCATGTGGAATACAATTTTACTCATGGAAAAGATGCTTTGCTCATGGTTGGTGCTACTACAATGATGAATGATACCCTTTGGAGGGTGGGAAGTATATTCTTAAACAATATGAAAAGGAATTTTATCTTATGTTTTTCCCCCTTTTAGAAATACAAATGTAACTGCTTAGGGGATGTTTTGAAATGAAATTGAAATGTAAGTAAGATGTAAATGTGACTAAATGTGAAATTTGGTCTGAAGCTTGTTTTCTCCCTTGTTCTTATAAAAGGGAATTCAAGGCCAATTATACACGTCTTTGATTGATAGAGCTAGAGGCTAGGAGTTTGGTTAAAGGAAGTGGTGCTTTATTATTTCTTGGGTGGGAGATTACATCTACTATTTCACTAGATGCAATAAGAAAGGGCCCTATTGCTTCCATTTTTGAAGAGAATTTTGACAACAAGCTGTTTGGTTCAAGGTTTTTCCCAAAATTACATACCCTTGCAATATGGTCTATGGCACCAAATACTGGGAAGCCTGAAGTTGTCAAATTTGTTGAGGAAGTAATTGGTCTTTTGGTTGTGAAAAGAGCTACTGAGATTACTCCTACTCAAGTTTCATAGTTAACTATGCAAGTTGCTATGCTAAATGTAGACACAACTCAAATTTTGCAAGATAGATATGAGAAACTATTGGATAAGTATAATAAATTTTTGGATGAGTATAACAAAATGGTTGCTACTACTGCTATTTTAGCACAAAGAACTTTTTCCTCTCCAACTTCTTCTTCCTCTGGTCTGTCTACACATGATAGGGAAAAATTTTATTGAGAATACAGATCTTAAAGAAGGAATTAGAAGTAGAGAAAGATAATTTTAGGAAGGCCAAGGAGGAGATTGCAAAGGTGGGCACAAACATTTTTGATGGAATTCTAAAGCATAGAGTTTCCAAGTTAGTGCACAAGTCTCACAATGTTTGGAATGTTTATAAAAACATTCATGAGGCCCACAAGAGGTATGTGTAGGTCCAGAATTCTTTTTAGAATGATTAGAGCAAGTGGAATTCCAGGTTTGAAGCACTTAAAGAAAATGATACCAAACATGCAAGAGGATATTGAGGCTCCAACAAATATTCCCAATTTTATAAAAGTAGATGATTTGTTATGTGAAATCTTAGTATTTCATGGTAAGTTTGGTACGTAGCTATAGAATAAGTTGAAAATATTTAAAGATATGGAGGGGCATGACATGCCCAAAATATTGAATTATGAAGGAGAATTCAATGTATGTATGAGGGTATGCTTGTATGTATGTATGTATTCATGCATGCATGTATACATGTATGTATGTATGTATGCATGTATGTATGTATATATACGTGTATGTATGCAAGTATGAATGTATGCTTATATGTATGTATGTATTAATGAGTGTATGCCTATATGTATGTTGAGGGATTAGGGTTTAAGGTATAGTGTCGAGGGTTGAGGGTTTAGGGATAGGATTTAAGGTTTAATGTTTAAGGGTTGAGGGTTGAGGATTGAGGCTTCATAGATAACATTTATGGTTGAGGTTTAATGGATTAGGGTTTAAGGGTTTAGGGTTTAAGGGTCAAGGGTTTAGGGTGTAAGGGATTAAGATTTAAGGGTTGAGGGTGAAGATAATAGGTTTTAAGGTATAAAGTTGATCTATTAAGGTTGGGGGTTTAATATATGAGGTAGAGGGGTGAGGGTAGAGGGGTGCAGGTTTAAGGGTTGAGGGTTGAGGGTTGAGGATTTAAAGTATAGGGTTGAGGGATTAGGGTTGAGTTTCTAATGTATAGGGTAGAGGGTTGAAGGGTTGAGGGTTTAGGGTTTTAAGGGTTGAGGGTCAAGGGATTAGGGTTTAAGGGAGGGTTGAGGGATTAGGGTCAAGGGTTGAGGGTTTAGGGTTTAAGGTATAGGGTTGAGGGATTAGGGTTAAGGGTCGAGTGTATAGGGTAGAGGGTTTGTAGTTGAGGGTTGAGGCTTGAGGGATTAAGGGTTTAAAGGTTGATGGATTAGGGGTTTAAGGTACAAGGTTTAGGTATTAGGGTTGAGGGTTGAGGTTTTAGGGTTGAGGGTTGAGGGATTAAGCGTTTATAGCTTGAGGTTTTAAGGTTTGAGGGATTAATGTATTAAGGGTTTAAGGTATATTGTTGAGGGATTAGGGTTGAGGGTTTAATGTAGAGGGTAGAGGGTAGAGGGTATAGGGTAGAGGGTTTAAGATATTAAGGGTTTAAGGGTTTTAGCTATAGAATTGAGGGATTAGGGTTATGGGTCCAATGTATAGGGTAGAGAGTTGAGAATTAGGGTTACGGGTCCAATGTATAGGGTAGAGGGTTGAGGGTTTAATGTATAGGGTCAAAAGTTGAGAGATTGAGGGTTTAAGGGTTGAGGGATTAGGGTATAGGGTTGAGGGTCCAATGTTTAGGGTAGAGGATTGAGAATTGAGGATTGGGAGTTTAATGTATAGCGTAGAGGGCTAAGGGATTAAGGGTTTAAGGGTTTGAGGGTTGAGGAATGAGTGTTTAGGGTTTGAGGTATTAGGTTTGAGGGATTAGGGTTGAGGTTTTAAGAATTGAAGGTTGATGGTTTAAGTGTAGGGATTAGGGGTTGAGGGTTATGGGTTTAAGGGTTGAGGGTTTAGTGTTTAAGGGTTGAGGGTTTAGTGTTTAAGGGTTGAGGGGTTAATGGTTGATGGTTGAGGGATTAAGGTTGAGTGTTTAAGGATTTAAGGGTTTAAGGGTCTAGGGTATAAGTTTGAGGAGTTAGGAAAGAGGGTTCAGGGTATAGGGTTGATGGATTGGGATTGAGGGTCCAATAAATAGGGTATAGAGTTGAGAATTGAGGTTTGAGGGTTTAATGTATAGGGTGTAGGGTTGAGGGTTGAGGGATTATGGGTTTAAGGGTTGAGGGTTGAGGGTTTAAGGGTTGATTGATTAATGTATTAAGGGTTTAAAGTATAGGTTTGAGTGATTAGGGTTATGGGTTTAATGTATAGGGTAGAGGGTTTAAGGGTTTAAGGGTTGTGGGATTAGGGTTGAGGGTCCAATTTATAGGGTAGAGGGTTTAATGTATAGGGTAGTGTGTTGAGTTATTAAGGGTTTAAGGGTTAAGAGTCTAAAGGTTTAGCATTGAGGGTTGAGGGATTAAGGTTTTAAGGGTTAAGGATCTAAGAGTTGAGGGATTAGGGTTGAGGGTATAATGTTAAGGGTATAGGGTTGATGGATTATGGTTGAGGGTTTAATTTATGGAGTAGAGGGTAGAGAATTTAGGGTTGAGGGTTTAATTTATAGGGTAGAGGGTTGAGATTTTAAGGGTTTAAGGGTTTAAGGGATGAGGGTATAGGGTTGAGGGATTATGATTGAGGCTTGAGGGTATAGGGTTGTGGGATTATGGTTGAGGGTTTCAGGTTTAAGGATTGAGTTTTGAGGGTTTCAGGTTTAAGCATTGAGGTATTATGGGTTGAGGATAGAGGGTTTAAGGGTTGAGGGTTTAGGGTTTAAGAGTTGGGCATTGAGGGATTAGGGTTGAGGGTATAGGGTTGAGGGATTAGGGTTGATGGTTGAGGTTTGAGGGTATAGAGTTGAGGGTATAGGGTTGAGGGATTATGGTTGAAAGCTAATGTATAGGGTAGAGGGTTGAGGGTTTAATGTATAAGGTAGAGGGTTGAGGGATTGAGGATTTAAGGGTTGAGGGTTTAAGGGTTGAGGGTATAGGGTTGAGGGATTAGGGTTGAGGGTTGAGGGTATAGGGTTGAGGGTAGAGAGTTGAGGTATTAGGGTTGAGGGTCCAATGCATAGGGTAGAGGGTTGAGAATTGAGAGTTGAGGTTTTAATGTATAGGGTAGATGGTTGAGGGATTACGGGTTTAAGGGTTGAGGATTTAAGGGTTTAAGGGCTGAGTGACAAGGATTTAGGGTTTAATGGATTATGGTTGAGGATCTAATGTCTAAGGTAGAGGGTTGAGAATTGAGGGTTGAGGGTTTAATGTATAGAGTAGAGGGTTGAGAGATTAATGGTTTAAGGGTTTAAGGGTTGATGAATGAGTGTTTAGGGTTTAAGGGATTAGGTTTGAGGGATTAGGGTTGAGGGTTGAGGGTATAGGGTTGTGGGATTAGGGTTGATAGTTGAGGATTTAAGAATTGGGGGTTGAGGGTTGAAGCGTTGAGGGATTAGGGGTTGAGGGTTGAGGTTTTAAGGGTTAAGGGTTAAGGGTTTAAGGGATGACGGTTGAGGGATTAGGGTTGAGGGATTAAGGGTTGAGGGTTGAGGGATTAAGGTTGAGGGTTTAAGGATTTAAGGGTTTAATGGTCTAGGGTATAAAGTTGAGGAATTATGAAAGAGGTTTTAGGGTATAGGGTTGATGGATTAGGATTCAGGGTCCAATGTATAGGGTATAGACTTGAGAATTGAGGGTTGAAGGTTGAGGGTTTATGGATTAAGGGTTTAAGGGTTGAGAGTTTAAGGTTTGAGGGATTAGGGTTGAGGGTTTAATGTATAGGGTATAGGGTTGAGGGTTGAGGGTTTAAAGGTTTAAGGGTTGTGGGATTAGGGTTGAGGGTCCGATATATAGGGTAGAGGGTTAAATGTATAAGGTAGTGTGTTGAGGGATTAAGGATTTAAGGGTTGATATTATAAGGGTTTAGTAATGAGGGTTGAGGGATTAAGGATTGAAGGGTTGAGGGATTAGGTTTGACGGTCTAATGTATGGAGTAGAGGGTTGAGGGTTTAATGTATAGGGTTGAGGGTTGAGGGTTTAGGTTTTAGGGGTTTAAGGGTTTAAGGGTTGAGGGATTATGGTTGAGGGTTGAGGGTATAGAGTTGAGGGTATAGGGTTGTGGGATTAAGGTTGAGGGTTGTGTGTTTAAGGATTGAGGGTTGAGGGTTGATGGTTTAACCATTGAGTGATTAGGGGTTGAGGGTTGAGTGATTAGGTTTGATGTTTTAGGGGTTTAAGGGTCGAGGGTATAGGGTTGAGATTCCAATGTATAGGGTAGAGGGTTTAATGTGTAGGGTAGAGGGTTGACGGATTAAGGATTTAAGGGTTGAGGGTTTAAGGTTTGAAGGTATAGGGTTGAGGGATTAGGGTTTAGCGTTGAGGGTATAGGGTTGAGGGTATAGATTTGAGGTATCAAGAGTGTCCAATGTATAGGTAGAGGGTTGAGAATTGAGAGTTGAGGGTTTAATGTATAGTGTAGAGAGTTGAGGGATTAAGGGTTTAAGGGTTGAGGGCTTAAGGGTTTAAGGGTTGAGGGACAAGGATCTAGGTTTTAATGGATTAGGGTTGAGGGATTAGGTTTGAGGGTTGAGCATATAGGGTTAAGGGATTACATTTGAGGATCTAATGTATAGGGTAGAGGGTTGAGGGTTAAATGTATAGGGTTGAGGGTTGAGGTTTTAAGGGTTTAAGGGTTATAGGGTTAAGGGATTAGGGTTGAGGGTTTAAGGGTTGAGGGTTTAAAGGTTGAGGGATTAGGGGTTGAGGGTTGAGGGTTGAGGGTTTAAGGATTGAGGGTTGAGGGATTGGGGTTGATTGTTTAAGGGTTGAGAGTTGAGGGATTAGGGTTGAGAGTTCAAGGGTTGAAGGGTTTAATGGTTTATGGTATAGGTTTGAGGGACTAGGGTTGAGGGTTAAATGTATAGGGTTGAGGGATTAGGGTTGAGGGTCCAATGTATAGGGTATATGTTTGAGGGTTTAATGTATAGGGTAGAGGGTTGAGGGATTTAGGGTTTAAGGGTTGAGGATTGAGGGATTAACGGTTTAAGGTTTGAGGGTTTAAGGGTTGAGGGATTAATGTGTTAAGGGTTTAAGGTATAGGGTTGAGGGTTCAATGTATAGGGTAGAGGGTAGAGGATTAAGGGTTTAAGGGTTTAAGGGTTTAGGGTATAGGGTTGAGGGATTAAGGTTGAGGGTAGAGGGTTGAGAATTCAGGGTTAAGGTTTTAATGTATAGGGTGGATGGTTTAGGGATTAATGATTTAAAGGTTGAGGATCTAAGGGTTGAGTGTTGAGGGTTGAGGGATTAAGGGTTTAAGGGTTGAGGGTTTAAGGGTTGGGGATTAGGGTTGAGGGTCTAATGTATAGGGTAGAGGGTAGATAATTGAGGGTTGAGGGTTTAAGGGTTTACAGGTTTATGGAAAAAATCATAAGTTTCATGCATGTAAAGTTGAAAGGTGGTGAAATTTTAGTTTTATTTATTTTTGATACAAACTGATAGTTCCAACATGCTTGGATGGATGATTTATGCTAGGAAAGGTTCAATTTTTCACCCCCAAATTTTAAATTTTTTTGAGCTACATTGTACTAGTCATTTCTCTTAAGAGGCCAATGTGCAAAAGGGTAGAAAAGTTTGAAAAGCTATTACTCAGAAATCGTGACACTTAGAAATATTTTTCTCTAAAGGTACAAGACCACATAGGGCCCCTCTACAATAATTTATCTTGTTTTTAATATTTTGAAGTTTTTTTTCCATGTTGATGAGGTTTTAGTTGATGGAAAAAGTGTCAAATGCATGAAGTGTAAAGTTGCAAAGTGGTGTAATTTTCATTATTTTCATCATGGGACCAAACCGATAGTTTGAACACATCTAGATAGGAAGGTTTACACTAGGAAATGTCTTGTTTTGCACCCAAACATGCTGAAATAGTCCAAGCTAATTGCATCAATGATATCTCTTAAGATACCAAAGTATAAAAGGGAAATAAACTCTGAAGAGTTGTAACTTGGCAAAATGGAACCTATAAAACTTTTATTTGAAGGTACAAGATCATTTAGGGACCCTCTACTATAACCTCTTTTGGTTTTTCATATCTCAAATTAGTTACCCATGCTGATGAGTTTTTAGTTGATGGAAAAAGTGTGAAATGCATGAAATGTAAAGTTGCAAGGTGGTGTAATTTTTGTTTTTTTATCGTGCAAAAAAAATGATAGTTCTAACACATATAGATTGGTAGGTTTATGGTAGAAAAGGTCCTCTTTTTCACCCAAACATGCTAGAACAGTCTAAGCTACATTGCACCATTAATATCTCTTAAGAGACCAAAGTGCAAAAGGGCATAATTGTTGAGATCTTATTAAAAAAATATGGCACTTAGAAACATTCCATCTAAAGCTATGGGGTCATGTAGGGCTCCTCTATAATAACATCTCTCAATTTTTCATATATCAATTTTTTTCCCATGGTAACGAGTTTCCAATTGATGGAAAAAGCTTCAAATGTATGTAGTGTAAAGTTACAAGGTGGTGTAATTTCATCTTATTCATCATGTGACCAAACTAGCAATCCAACATATCTATATGGGTGGGTTTATGCTAGGAAAGGTCCTATTTTTCACCCTTGCATGCCAAAACATTATAAGCTACATTGCATCGATGATTTCTCTAGAGAGACGAAAGTGCAAAAGGGTAGAAAACTTTGACGAGTTGTTACTTGAAAACCATGACACTTAAAAACATTCCATTTGAAGATACAAGGTCATGTAGGGCTCCTCTATAGTAGCCTCCCTTATTTTTTCATGCCTCCAAGTCATTCCACTATGGTGACAAGTTTTTAGTCAGTGGAATAAGCATCAATTACATGTAGTGTAAAGTTGCAAGGTGGTATAATTTTCATTTTGTTCATCATGCGACTGAAGTGGTAACTCCAACATGTTAGGGTGGGTATTTCTATGCTAGGAAAGGTCCTATTTCACACCCCTGCATCCCCGAACATTCTGAGCTATATTGTACTGATGATTTCTCTTAAGAGACCAAAGTGTAAAAGGGTAGCAAACATTGAAAAATTATTACTTGGAAACCGTGGCAATTAGAAACATTCCATTTGAAGCTATAGGGTCACATAGGGCCCCTCAATAATAACCTCTCTCAATTTTTCATACCTTCAATTCATTCCACCGTGGTGACAATGTTTCAGATGCTCCAAAAAGTGCTAGTTGCATCTAGTAAAACAAATTCAAGAGGCATTGTTTACGCCCTTCATCTCCTTGGGGTAAACTAACAATTTGAACGTGTAGACCTATGATATAATGATCTAGGTCAAATCTTTCCTTGATAAAGTAACTCTTATATTTTGTGCTAAAGTTTATCCTTCTCCTAAGTAGACCTATGGTACAATGATTTGTTTTGGAAAGGGCATTCAATAAGCAATTGGTTTGATTTTGTACCATAAATTATTTTTGGAATAATTTTGCAATTTATAAAGAAATCTTCATCCTATAATAGTACATTTTCAAGAATATATTTTTGTGATAGAGAAGATGCATGAATGAGCAATGCTATTGCTTGTGAGCTTTCCTATGCAACATCTCTAAGTAGACAATAAGAAGTAGGAATTTTTATATATTATTAATGTTATAACATGATTTAGTCACCTTAGGCTTATCTCTGCAACAATGGAGGTGAGTGCAATGAAGGGCATACATTTCTTCAGTAGGGAAAACCTAGCACTGGTGATAGTTTTAAACTCAAAGGGAATCCTCTGCAATAGAAAAATCAAAGCTCAAGTTATTAAAAGGAAACGCCGATAACAGAAAAATTTAGTGCAAAATTGAGAAAAAAAGAGTAAGATGGAATACTATCCCTGAAACTATAGGGTTCCATTTCATATCCAGTAATGGGAGAAGCCATTCTTAGGCTATTTGGGGTGAGAACAATTATAATTGGCATTCAAGGTGCAATGTCCTAGTGCATACAAGTGCATCAAGTGCATGATTAGGGAAAAAACTCTTCACCCGCAAGCTCAAAGGTTAATCTTTCCATCTAACCTTGTCTCAATATTCATTTCAAATCTTATGGATTTTCTCCAATGCTTTGAACTAGTGAAAAAATTTGCAATGAAGGTTGTAAATAGTGTTTTCTTTGAAAAAATTCTTTGTTGACAAACATTCAAGGCTACAACCTTTGTAATAGGGAAGGCTACATGGGTGGATTATTCATATGTCATTTCTTGTTGTATAAAATGGAATTTTTATCAGCATATGATTCTCTAAAGCTCTCTCCTGAACTAAATACTCCTAGCTTCCTAAATAGGTCTTTGGGTTGCCATGAAATCGAGGGAGATATAGCTACAAGTTTCAAAGAAAAATACCACTATATTTCCTTTCTACTTGCAAATAATTATCTGTAGGATGCTACTCCAGTCAACCCACATCCACCGAGAATGTTGATACCAGATATTAATGTGACTAAAAATTCGTAGAATGAAGTGGAAAGGCATGAACAACAGGGTGAAAACTCTATTGAAATTGACTAGATGGAGGAATAATTTCATGGCATAGGGGGATCTACACTACAATTTTTTTGTTCTTCTATGCTATCATCCACTAGGCTATGGGATTCTCATGTGGATTGTTGAAGAATTTTGGTTGTCTAGCATAACCAACTCCTCCACACATGGCATGTTTTTATGTTTTGCTAAAATTAAGCTATCAGATAAGGCCAACTTTTGGAAAGGTCTACTAATAGATCAATATTTAATGTCAAATTATGATATATCATTTGAAAAATATTGTGCATCAATATGATCGTTGCTTGATCAGTCTTTGAATTGTAAGTCTATGTTTCGTTATACTATAAAGATCTGAGTGTCACACTAATCAATGTTTGATCAAATTTTAAATTGTAAGATCACTATATCTACTATATTATATAAATAAAATATCGATACGCTTCATGTCTTTTTCCAAAACAAAAATATGATTTAGTAGAGACCAAGCTATTTTGTTTTATAATTTAGACTTGTTGAGGTCAAAATGCTATCTTTTGATTCAAAGCATCCACTATTGGGGTTTAGAATGGTAGAATTCTTCCAAGAATTATATCACAAATTTCTAGAGGTATGAGGTCACATGTAATAATGTCTTGCTCATGTTTAGTTGCATACTTGAAAGTGTATTGTATAATTACATGAATTTCCTTACAATTCTACAATGGTCCTAGACAGTATGGGCTTAGATGTGTCGTGGTGAAGATACCTAGGTGTTAGAGTGCATCATGAATTATTATATTCATATGATTCATGATGTCAATGATGACATGGATAGGTTTTCAATTCACCCAGTAGTTCATGTGGAAGAGATACATTCCTTAATATCATTAGTGGTCACAACACTATTGTTATGGAATTGCACCTCTTGATTATTATCCTCAATAGAGTTAGTGTCATTTTGAGTGTTGGTGTGATGATCATGTCACCATATGTCACCTCATTATGGTTTATTACCCTTGTCTCAACCTAGAGAAGATAATGGAGACATATTAGGGTTTTGGGTGCTTGTTTTGTAGTATGTTGACTACTCTTACATGAAAGAATGTTGCTTCTATATGAGAGGCTTGTAGCCATTTTCCTACATGGATTATTCTTATGTAGGGGATTTTTTCCCAATATTTTCCTTAGCCTCAATCTCAAGTGCATTGCATAATTTTTTTCTCAAGGTTTTTAATGTTAATAACTCTATTTTAGCAAAAATGAAATGTTCATTAGTGATTTTGAGAACTTGGAATTGAAAGGAAGAAAGGTATGTAAAAACACTTCCTAAAATAATATTAGAGGAGAATAATTTTCAAACTTTATATATTTACACTTATATAAAAGAAGAGTGCATGGAATACACTTCAATTTTAAATATTTGAAGTAAACCATCTGCAAATATTTACTGGATCATGGATTTATAATGAAAATATGGACAAAATCAATAAAAAAGATGTGTATTAACCAAATAGTCAAATAGGCTTACAACAATTCCATATAGGAATACAATGTTAAGTATATGCAATACAAAATATATGTCCAAAAATATGATATAGGCATACAAAAAAGGACCCCGATAAAAAGTCATTCCCCTCCAGATAAAGAAAATAGATCATAGGTGGCCTTTGATCATCATGGGGATGGAGATGCATATGATAGTGGTCTACTTCAAACTTGAGGGTTGCTCCTCCTATTTATTTCTTCATAGACCTTTACCTATTACAATAAAAATTATAGAAATTAATATAGAAATTACATTATAAAAAATAAAATATTTAACAAAATAATCACTTATCACTACCAAATGATCTCTCTCCTCATTCCCAAGATTGACATGCTCAAGTTGTGGTATTCCAAAGTCCTATAAAAATCATCTAGATATAAATTAAACTACAAATTGATAATAATTTTAGTTTTCAATAATAAAGAGCTATAACAATGAATGCAATTTGAAATTTACTAATCTACCTCATACACTTGTCAAAGGCATCAAGCTTTCTATTATAGTAGAGACACCATGCTCCCTTTAACTATCAACATTGGGAGGAGTCTCTACTTGCAATATCTAGAAATAAAAAAACATTATTTATAGATTATTGAAATGGTATGCTAGTGATGACAATTACAAAGATAAGAGTGAAATGGTATGTTATGAGCTAGTGATGCCACTAGCCTATATTTTTTGAGCTCAACAACATGAAATAATGAAATTCATAGATTATGAAGTGCACAACAACCTGAAATGAAATTAGTTTAAAATTACAAAGAATACTTACAAACTATATAGAACCTTCAAGTAATTAAACATTATTCAATTACCAAATATAATGAATAGTTTATATTAGTTGAGTGAAACTTTGATGTCCACCTCCACTTGGAGGTGTTGCCATCAGAGCTCCAAGATTAACCTATTAACATCCAAAATGAGATATGATAATACCATTAATATAAAAAAATTATTCACATGTAATATTTATAATTATTTACTAGCTATATACCTCTGCAGTACACGTGGTCACATATTAGGGAGATGGAGGATGTCTGAATTAGAGTGAATGCTATGACCCTTAAATTTTATTATTATCATTAATTCTAATTTAGTTAATCTTGAATTTCAAAAATGAAATTTAATAAATTATATTTTATGAACTTGCTAACATTTACTGACTATCAAGGTTGAATGCCTCATTAAGGAGGGCATTTTTCATCACCATCTAATCAACTCTAGATGTACCATGTGCACCTGCATCTTGACTATGTGTGCATTCATAACAATAGGGTGACCCGCAAGCCTAAAAAATATGAGTTGTAACTCTACTCCTTGAAGACACTCCTGACTCACCTTGTGCTAGAGGATTGGCATGCTAGGGTCAAGGAAGTAATTGACTACAGTTTATCGACCTCAACACTCTCCTTCACAATGGAAGGGATAGCCACATGCTCATATGTTGTTCTAGAGAGTGCTTGTATTGTTGTCCATTGTGGGTTAAGATTTTCCCCCACTCTAACCTATGTGGTGTCTCCACCTCTACCCTGGAAGTCCCACCTATCAAAAATGTTTGGGATTTTATTGAAGACAAACTCGAAGTAGAGTTTCCTCAAAAAATATTGTGGCATCTCATTGTTCTTGCATGAAGAATGGTCAAAAACCATCCACCACCTCTACCAAAAAAGGTTCTTTATCCCATGGTGATTGCATCAATGGATAGGGAACCTCTTGCTTAAAGGATGTAAAGGTTGATTAATTTTACGATTTGTGAATAGGGCACACAAGTCAAATTTTGTAATTTTTTCATCTTTCACTTGTTTATAGGATAATTTATCTACATAAAATTGTCTAAACTCTTGTTTCTTCATCAACCAGCTACTTATTTGATTGCTTATTGAATATACATGTGATAACATTGATTCAAGTGATTGAGCTAGCGTGATTCTATGCAAGGTTGATCTTATAGGATCTTTCAACCTATTATATCCTTAATTTATTTATTTTTTCCAATTTTCCCCTTTAAATTTTCTTGAGTTCCTATAGCATATTGAGGAAATGTTGGAGGTGTTTGTTAGGGTTGTTCTTCAGTAGGGATTTGGGATTGAGGTGAATAAATATTTTGAGGAGGAATTTGAGGAGGAGAAGGAAGTACATTATCATTTCCTAAAAAAAAAAAAACTTACATTAAAAAACATATTAAATCTACCTATTTAATAACAAATTCAAACAAAATAATAATAATGCTTAATCCTTTGACCTCCCCAACATCGTGGCAACATTTTGGTGAAGTTTCAAAAAATAATTGATGAAGAAATGGTGAAGAATGAGCCTTCCTATGATGTGAACATGATTTTGAGGGTTTTCAAGCCACAAAGAAACAAGAAATAGTAGAATACAAAATGAAATGAAGTTTCTTTTTTTTTGTTTATATCAACTATAATGTGAGCATGTTTTGGCCTTGGTGTGGTTGAGCCTAAGGTTTAGTCACACAAAGACATAACATAAGCATGTTATAATGTGAGCATGTTATAACATACTTGTTTTATGAATTTTTTAAAATTTGAAAGATGGGTGGCCACTTTTTGGACCCCCATCTTTCTGCACCCACTCCTATCTTTATTTTTATTATCACAAAATTCTCATAACAATTCACTATTTTAAATTAATGAAATATTTTGTGGGGTTTGATAATCATCAAATACATTGTTGTTCAATTGTTTGAAGATAAAGGACCCAAGGTTTCTACAACACCAACAACTCCAAATCTATTTTTTTTGTTTTTCACTTTTATGAAAAATGTTAATAACACTGTGTTTTCTAACTCAATAATTTTTCTAACCTCCTTTTTTTCATAGTGTACTCATAACTCTACATGTGTAGGTGTGCATTCTAAATTAGAAGATAATTTCACTATGTTGTGTTTGTGTATGGAAAATTGCAAGTTTGAATACACACAATTATTTTAAAAACTCACTTTAAATGGTACAAAAAACACATTGCATTTTCTAACGTGTACATTGTAAAATTATATGTTCGTTTTAGTAATTCAAAAAACTACAATTAATATTTGATTATATTAAAGAAATACAAATAACCATTAGTTAATCACTTATATAAAATTTAGAATATGATGCATAGTTAATCATAGTGCGTTATCTAAGAGAACCCTTTTTCAGTCCAATTTATCATAGCTAGTTTGAATGTATACAAAAGCATTAGGATAAGGCATTTTGTAGTTAGGAGAAATGGCCCCAATAATGTGGACTTTCACATAAAATTTTGGGATTCTAGAGAGGTGGAAAACAACACCTTTCCCCACATCTACTAGAATTCCTTTTCCAACCACTTTATCCCCTAGTAAACGTCAACATGATCATTAAAATTTAAAGCCATGACCTCATCATCTTTTTGAACACCCAAAATATTGAGAGGGGGGTGAATCAGTATTCTCTTAAACCATTAAAACATTAAAAATCCAATCACTAATGCATATTCAACTACAATAAGGAAAGAAATAATGTAACATTCACAAGATCACATGTAACACATGAACACTAAGTTTTTTACATGGAAAATCCAAAATGGGAAAAACTATGGTGAGGGATAGCTCACAATATATTATATTACATAAATGCTCATTGTAGGTGGATTCACTTTTCAAGTGGACTCACTGTCCACAAAAAAAAATACAAAAGAGAAATGGTCGCTCAGAACCTATTTTGAACTGTTACAATTGTATCTTATGTGTGCATGAATTACAGTTTCATTGAAGCATAATAACAATATTTTATCTAATTTTAGTTCAATAGTTTGCATCACTCTTCATTGGAAAAACACTGATCTTCAACTTAACATTCACAAATTAAATTTGCATTGCTTTTCTCAAATTCACATGAAATACATTACATATTACTTGCATTCATCAAAATACTAAAAATAATCCAACATATATATCCACATCTAGTAGAAAAACAAATAGGTTGGCCTAATTAGATGTAATACCCAAAAGGTAACCTGTAGGCTCCAAAAATTATCATTCACACAATGTGCCATAATTCAAATCTCAAAACACCTTAAGATAGGTTGGCATGGACCTATAATAAATACCACATAAGAGCGCAAATCATATTAATCCTTCACACAATCATCAAACATGTTAGGTCATCTTTGCATAAGACCTAAAAGCAAAAACATTCATCTGTGTATCCACGTCTTGACATGTGGACCTCAAAATTTGATGCCATCTAATTCATGCTCTACTAACATTTGGAAACATATCTTCATCACTACAAGGCCAAAGATTCATCCGTGGAGAAGTGTAGATTCTCCCACTCAATTGTACTATACAAAAAATAACTATAATATGCCAGACCAAACTCTGATACTCATATCTCTCAAACTTTTTTCCAAAACCTAATGAAATCTTCGAACTAGGTACATCTAACATCCGAAAAAATGATGATAGAATCATATAGTGAAATCTTCATTTGTAGAGTGGTGCAGACCCAAAAACTAATGCACTATAACACTAAATTGGTAGATTTGATACTTAGTCAAATTTCTCTACAACTAAAATTTCTAGACCAACTCAGCTTGAACAAATGTCTTCCACAACACCTCAAAAACCTTTTATGATTAAGAAAAATGATCCAGAACAATTTTGACATCAATGAAAACACTATATCACATTATTATGAACCTTTCATTTTCATGTTTCCAAATAGAATCATCAATAAAAAACTTCAATAATCTCCTCAAACTTCCAACACATCTATCCTCTCCTCATCAACATGATTTGGATGCATTAAAAATTTCAATAACATAAATAGTAATTCATATCAATGTTAAGGAATCATCAAGAAATTGGAACAAAATCATGGAAATGTGTTGTGTTACTATTGATATAGATGGTAGGCCAATGCTCTCCCTGTCCCCATGTCCATCTTTATAACCCTCTACGAGCAACATTGTGACTACATCACCAATAAGGTAAAGGCCCAACTTTCCCAAGACTGCAGAAGTCCAATAACATTTTGATCTTGCAAAACATGGAAGAGTTAGGAGAAGACAAAGATCATAACCAAACTTTATAATTGCAGACAACAATATACAAACACAAACATATCAATTTCAAGCTACCCTTTCTAATAATTTATCTATAGAAGGAAATGAGATAACATAATTCAAATTGGTTAACTTACACGAATGTAGTGATCACCTCTATATTTGTTTGGTTAACAATTTTCCATTTCTTTACTAGAAATTGAGAAATAGGTATCATCATCCTAGTACATCAATATGAAACACATTCACAAAAGGGTCATATCATACAAAATCTACCCTTTTTCAATAATTAAAAATACATACTTATTGAATCATCTGACATATATGATCTCCTCCTCAAGCACCCTTTTTTCTTTGTTGCCCTATCAAGGCATATTTTCCTATCCCAAATGGACACTACCCTACTCACACCCACCACTTCCTTGTTCATCCTTTCCTTGTAATGATAGGAATTTAAACATCACATCAAATTAAAATACATCCAACCAATTCATTCAAAATATCAAAATACATGTTAAAAAGTAGATTTTAAAATTACCCTTTCTTCCACTTTCTTCTTCTAAAGAAGTCTTGAAACTTTTGGTTGTATATGCTCCCTCTTCTTCTCAATGTTAGATGCAACAATGGGAGGAAGAACATGATCTTGTGCTCTCATGGGTAGTGCCTCATCTTCCAAATCAAATATACCCTATTCACGCTTACCATTCACTTCTTTACCATCATGTTGTCATGCCATATAAGTTAACGATACATGAACCTTGAATGCATCCAAATAGGAAAAATAAAGCAGCCAAAATTCATATTTAAGAGTTCATTTCCACTTTAACTTTTTCTTTTTCTCCTATAAGATCAATATTATTTTCTTTCTTTCCTCCTTCCTCTTCTTACTATTGTAAGACCACATTGCAGATTTCACCTCTTTGTTTTCTTCACGAGGAACTTCAAGGAATCCTTTTTTACCATATGCTAGGTGGACCTATTCAACAACACACCTTCTCTGAATATTATACCATAACCTCATCTAGTAGTCCACATAATTCTCCATATTTTTATGATACTATTTCACTTTCTCAGTGGGAGGAAGCGGGTGTTTTCATTGTCCCCCTGTCGCACTTCGACCACACATAAATGGAATTAGAAGAGGAAGTCGGTGTTCCAACACCCTATGGACATTAAAAATTCTAAAATATAAATATATTTTCCCTTCCCCAATGCTACATGAACCGTATTTACATTAATATAATATTTTCTACCCAACCATTCGATTCTATGATGAGCAACATCTTGCACAATAAATTTAGAAAATAAAATAACATACCATACTTGATATTAAATAAATAAAATGCACAACATAAACACACAACCAAACGATGCAATAATTTAATTTTTATATCTACCTTCTTATTCTTTGCATCACCCCGTGTGTCATTCACACCTTGATCATCATTACGGTCACCCTCTTTATCCTCATACTCACTAGGTTTGTCTTAAATGTCAACCTTGTCGACATCAACAACATCATGTTCATTAGGGACCTCCTCCTCATCTTCAAACTCGACATGATCTTTGACATCCTCCTCACCTTCAACCTCCTCATCTTTAGCCTCCTCATCTTCATCCTTTTCCTCATCTTCAGTGTCCTCATCTTCAACCTCATCCTCATCTTCAATGTCATCCTCTTCAACCTCATTACATAAACTATTGACCTATATCAAATCTGATATACGGGTATGTGCAAGATCATGATGGACCAAAAAGTGGCAATGAGAAAAAATCACGTTTTGAATCAGTTCAAAAATGCAGAAATGGCTTAGTTGACTTTTCTAGGTTCGGGTGTCAGTACTTCTACCCGAACCAAAAACCAAAGGTAGTTTCCACAAATCAGATATCCAATTCAAATTGGATATCCAATCCGATTCCAATCCAAATCGGATATCCAATTTGTGGAAGCCATATATAAAAAAATAATCGACTCTTTAATTTCATTTCTCACATTTTAACGCGAGCGCAAGAGGTGAAATCAATATCTGATATCTGTTATGATCCGATATCCAATTTGAAAGGTATGTATTTTGTTTTTTCAATCTTGTAATCAATTTTTCAATAGATTTTGTTAAGTTTAAGTAGGTTTTATGAAAAAAAAAATCAAAAATACGGTTTTGTATTGATTTTTTATTAAAACTTAATATTTTGAAATGGATCTTGATTAAAAATTAGTGTTGTTGATGTATTTTTATCAAAAATAAGAGTTTGTTATTGATTTTTGTGAAAAAGTATGGTTTTTTTTGGATTTTTATTAAAAATTAGGGTTTTTTTACAATGATTTCATTTATATTGTGTAATTTCAATTAATTTAATTAGTTTTTAACTTTAATCAGGTATTATGGCTATGAATGTAAATCCACAAATGCCAAATGCTCCACCACCTCTTCAGCCACCAATTGAAGACTTAATTGCTGAAAAATTGGGGCAATTGAGGGGCATTTATGAAATTTATTAGACAATGCCTCGATTGAGAGATATGACAAACACATTGAAAGAAATAATTAAAAATATAGAAACCCTCTCCACCCAACATAATTCCTTTTATTCATGGCGAGAAGACATGAGGGAGTATTATCGATGTGGATTGTCTTACGATGATGTGAAAGATCTCCAAATAACCAAAGCCCAAATAGCCTCTTTATTCATTGACCCCCGCACCGGTTTGCCAGTGAACGTTAATAGAACAAAACTTTCCATAAAATGGTGCATACATAGGGACATTGTAGCTAAATTTTGGGATCATTGGTGTATGGCTTTTGATAAACCACCGAACAATAATTTCGACATACCATTTTACTTTATTAAAAAATGATATGTTCAGTTTGTGTTAGGGCATCATGTTAATTACTTTGACATTAAACCCTTCCAAGGCATCAATGGAGGTATGCCCCAGGATAGACTAGGGGTAGTTAGAGTAGTCCCACACCCAAATGTTCCCCTTCCTCCCCTTCCTCCGCCACCTCCAATATATCACCCAGAGATTATCGAGGATGCATCCACACAGACTATTCAGGCTATTCACTCTTTGAGTGGTCATTTGGTTTCGCATGTTTCTACAGTAGCTCAACCAAATTTTGGTTATGTTGGGGAAATCTCGAGTGCTATTGCATCATCCTTCTCAGGTCCACATATTTGTGTGCCACATGCTTGCACTATGTGCCACCAGATATGCTTGGGTCCTTCTGTACAGCCCGCCGAGCATCCCTTGAACACTTCTGATTATGACCTCCATGATAAGACATTATAGATTAGTCACAGGGGAGTGGAGCGCACCCTACAGAGTCCTCTCCTGCTAGAGAGGGAGATGCTGGAATAGTGACACAGGTAAGATTTAAGTTGTAATTTCATAACTTGCATTTGTTTTTAAATGAATATTAATAAGAGATAGTATCAAGTACTAATATTTATTTACATGGTTTATTTAACAGTTGATGTCTGAGGAGGAGCTCGCACAAGTGACTGATAGCACCCTTAGGGCCATTTCATTTGGCTTGGACACACACGTAGTATGTATTTTCACACTCACTCGTTTACATTTTATATTATATACTTTCTTGTCATTTGAATTGTCATTAATGAAATTATATAATAGCTTATATGTTTATCTTGTTTTCCTCCTGTAGGAAATACCTAGTGTGAGTGAGGTGCAGCCTCGTCCAGACTATGGAGGCGCAAATCTAGATAAGGGGAAGGTAATTGAACTCAAATTGGATTGAATTAAGATTTTTAAGATCTTATATTGATTATACATACGTCGAAATAGATTGGTAGTTTCATATGTACTTGTCAATTTTATTTATAGGCAATTATGAGCTTTACATATATGTTGACAAGGGACACACCGCCTAAAGGTGTAGTTATTGGAACACCTCAAAGAGTAGCTGTTGAAACCCATCAAAGAGGAGGTGTCAAAACACCTAAAAAAGATAAAGAAAAAGATCAACCTAAAGAGGTACATGTGCTTATTTTATTTTGTGTTTGGTAAATAAGTTCTTATTACCAATAATCATATGCTAACTTGGATCAATTTTATGTTTTTCTTCACATATATAGATTGGCATTTCAAAAGTTGATTTGGTATATTCTAGGACTCCTAACCCTTTGAAGAGACGTATATTTTAGGTAATCAAGATTTCAATTTTAGAGTTCAATTAAAATTCAATGTATATTGATTTTGATGTTAATTATTCGATTTTAAATTATATAGTATAACTAATCTCAATTGTGGTTTGAATTTTTCTTGTGCAGTTACCTTTAGAGCCAACGAGTGCTTCAAAGAGGCTCCATTTTGATGATCCACCAGTAGTTTAGGATGAGATAGACATTTTGGCATGTAAATTTTGAATACATATTGAGATGGCATATGCCACATTTTGTAAAATTTGTTTGAGTTGGTGTCGATGCCATTTTTGTATATGGACATACACTTGATTATTGGATAATTTGATATATAGAAGTTGACAATCAAAATTTAATTTGTTCTTCATGTGCATGATTAAACTCTTTGAAAATTTTATCTTGAGCAATGGTTAAATATCAATGTACAATAGCTTAAAATTGAATGGTTATATTATGTAGTTTATATTTATATCTCTTATTACATTGCATTACACATCTTTCAAACTCAAATCATTAATTCACATTGCATAACTAACAACTAGATGTTCATAGATGAAAAAATTTCAATTACAATATAGTTCTAACAAAGTCAACCTAAGCAGTTATACAATTACTTCACATTGCATAACTAAAAACTATGAGCAGTTGTCAATTGCATTTGTTTGTCATTGAATTCTATGAGACCACATTTCTTTGAAGTTTTTTTTCAAATAGTCCACTACCTTGTCTATGCTACCACATTTTTCATACATGATAGCGATCACATTAATTTGTAATAAATTAAATGATAGCCTATGGCTATTTAATTTATACTCATTTTATTTAAATGGATGAGGCCGACTAATAGGGTAGATGGTGCAGGAGCACCTAGGAAGCACTAGGAAGCACTAGGCAATTTGAGGGCCTAGAATGAAGTTTTGTGTTTTTGATACTTTAAAGGTCATGTTGACCATTGGAATTGAGTGAGAGACTTAACAAACTGCCTTGTTTAGGAGCTATCAATAGTGGAAAATTTTATGAGTTTAGACACTCACTTTTGTTAGTTTCTAGGAAATTGGCAAAAGTGGCCAAATGGGACATTTTGCACCTTTTTCCACTTGGCAATTGACTTGTTCGACCAAAGGGAGGCATAAATACTTTGGGGAACCTATATAGGGATGGCTTCAACCTGTGAGAAGGGTTGGAAGGCATTGTGAACTTTTGTAATTTGAAATTTGATGAATGCTAAGAGTGAATAGTGAGAACAACAAGGAAAATTTTGTGTTTGCTTGAATTTTATGTGATCAAGAGAAATCATGGCTCTATAATTGTTGTAGTTTGAAGTATTTGTTATTTTCTAAGCTTTGGTGGTAGTATTTAGAGTGTGTGTTCATTTTGCAGGTGTGTGTAGTAGTTATTTTGTTTCCTTTTGAGTTGCTGATCTAACTGGCAACCGAGCAAGAATGGAGTTTTAGTTCTCTTTCCCATTGTACCTGGTGTACAAGCTTTTGGGGAATGAGGCTAGACTCCATGGTTGTAATTATAGTAGGTTTAGGATTAGATAGGAGTTCAGGAAGCATGAAGACAGTCTACTCCTAGGTGAGCTTGACAGTGCCCGACTAGGAGAGACAGGGAGAAAAAGGCACTTAACGTGTAGGGGTGGCAAACTCTAGGAAAAAAATGATGTGGGAAGGGTAGGTGAATGCCTTTCCAAGGATTACCAAGAAGGAGGAAGCCCCATCAACTTGGTTGATGTGAGAAAACTCTTGACAGTCTGCAAAATACAGTGAAAAGACCTAAAAAGGCCCAAATCCTTGGTCAGTTCTCGTTTATGGAGTTGTACGGACAGTGGGAACCTAAGGTACCAAAAATATTTGAGAGGTGGGCTAAGGTATTAGGACCCTCAAGGAAAGACTGATTTCTCTTTGGAGAATTTGGGAATGAAAGCCAATTTTCTCGGAGTTGGAGGTTCAATTGGAACTCTTGGGCTAGTAGCCTAAAAACCCTAATTGAGGGTTTGGAAGTAGCGAATGATAAATGGAGTATGAGGAACTATCAATAACCCTAGGGAGATGAGTAGAAGCCCTTGGAAACATATCATCACCCCTGCAAAGTTGAATTGAGTTAATGGAGAGAATTAGTCTTTAGGGAAGATTGAAGGCTAAGGGAAGAATAAGAGGTAGTGCACCAAGTAAGCTGATTTGACATGATAGTAGGGTTGGCCAGAAAAACTAGGGGCACCTAGACATGATGAAGGTCCTATAGGTTCAGATGGTGAAGAAATACACCAAGGAGATCTTGCAAACAAGGATCCAGAGCATGGAACAGTGAGTGTTCCATCCAACCCTACCCTATCAGTTGGATGGAACAATCACTATTCCATAATCTACCCTAAAGACTAACATTCTCCAAGAACTAAATCCATTAATCTACCCTTAATCAGTAAAATGAGTTCAAAAACTCATTAAGCCTTTCCACTCCTTATCCTCCTAATCACTCCTGATCAAGACATGTTCCTAAGCCTCTAACTCAATCTCAATGGTCAAAAGAAACGAACTAACTACAAAAGAATGCTTGAACCGAAGAAACTATCTATCTACTATTCCAAACAATGCTTGGAAGACAATTGCACTACATTCTACACAATTCACAGTGTCAGGATCACTCCATTAACACATAATTCAAAGCAAAAACCAGAAAAATTACACAAATTTATCACTGTCTTCTCTTATATTCAAGGGGAGTCAAGGTTGGTTGTGATAGGTATTCCACTCAATCCTCGAAGAAGGAAGGAAAAGGAGGAAAGAAAAGATGCTTCAAGAGGATTGGAGATAAATGGTCAGATGGTGCTCCTACATTCAAAAAAAAGTGGGAACTCTATCATGTTTATTAGGATACGATTTGGTCAAAGTTAGTCAACTTTCATTCTCAAACTCGTACGACCCAATGGACTATTCCAACACATCTAGATGGGTACGTTTATGCTAGATATGGTTCTACAATAAACTCTCTCGGTTTTTGCTATCTCGAAGGCATTTTCCCGTGGTGATGAGTTTTTAGTTGAGGGAAAAGTTGTCAAATGCAAGTAGTGTAAAGTTGCAAAGTGGTGCAAATCTCATTCTCAAACTCATACAACCCAATGGACTATTCCAACACATCTAGATGAGTATGTTTATGCTAGGTATGGTTCTCTCTTGCACCCAAATACGTCGAATCGCTCTGAGCTGCATCGGAGCGACGTTTTCCCTTAAGAGTCCAAAGTGCTAAAAGGCAGCAAACTTTGACGGACTATTTCTCAAAAACCATGATGCTTACAAACTCTTCATCTAAGGATACGAGATTGTGTTGAGACCATATACAATAACCTCTCTCGGTTTTTGCTATCTCAAAGGCATTTTCCCGTGGTGATGAGTTTTCAGTTGAGGGAAAAGTTGCCAAATGCAAGCAGTGTAAAGTTGCAAAGTGGTGCAACTTTCATTCTTGAAATCATACGACCCAATGGACTATTCCAACATGTCTAGATGGGTACATTTACGCTAGGTATGGTTCTCTCTTGCACCCAAATACGTCGAATCACTCCGAGCTGCATCGAAGCGGCGTTTTCCCTTAAGAGTCCAAAGTGCTAAAAGGCAGCAAACTTTGACGGACTATTTCTCAGAAACCGTGATGCTTACAAACTCTTCATATGAGGATACAGGATTGTGTTGAGACCATCTACAATAACCTCTCTCTATTTTTTCTATCTTGAAGGAATTTTCCCATGGTGATGAGTTTTCAGTTGAGGGAAAAGTTGCCAAATGCAAGCAGTGTAAAGTTGCAAAGTGGTGCAACTTTCATTCTCAAACTCGTACGACCCAATGGACTATTCCAACATGTCCAAATGGATACGTTTATGCTAGTTATGGTTCTCTCTTGCACCCAAATACATCGAATCACTCTGAGCTGCATCGGAGTGGCGTTTTCCCTTAAGAGTCCAAAGTGCTAATGTCAATGAAATGTGGGGGCAGAAATATTTAAGGTTGGATCAAGATTCTACAAGTCCTAGCTCTTTCCCAATCAACTTGAATCAGTTACATGGAAAATGAAATTCACAATGAACTTTTTACTTTTTTGTTTTTTGAAAAAGTGGCAAGACACTGTAATTTTTTATATATAAATAGGAGATTTTACAAACCTAGTTCAAACGAGCATACCGACAGGAAAGAACCAGGAAGAAAACCTTCGGTTGTAGCTTGATTAAGTACAATGGCAGACATTTGAACCGTATTTCAAAAAACATCACAATATATAGATTATGCCTATACACAGTTATGACCTTTTTACATTGTTTCACATTTCAAAATTTAATTTTTACAAAATTTTCCTTTTTGAGGCATTCAAGGCACAGTCTTCCACAAGAGTAGTATGTTGTCATTTTTGAGTGACAAGCACCTGTACAAACCATCAACGTAGCAATTAAACTACATACAATAGAAAATATGCTTGGAATAACCAATCGATATTATTGTAATTTGTCACATACCTCTCTAAAAGGATCAGAGTTGCCTATTGTTGCAGCAAGTCCATGAGCAATCATGCTAGGAATATCACAAAATTTATCAAATGATAAATCTATATTGCAACAACAAAAAATATGCTTAGACTAACAAATCCATATTAATCTAAACATACTGAGTGATGATGAATTGGTAATGCAAACTATAAAAGATGCTTTGAATAACCAATCTATATTGAAGTAATATTTTGCATACCTCTTTGAAAGGATCAGAGTTGGCTATTGCTACAGCAGTTCCATGATCAATCATGCCAAGAATATCACAAAATTTGTCAAATGATATATCTATATTGTCACAACAAAAAAGAGGCTTAAGCATTGTACTTTCCATTCTTGAATATGCTATTCAAGTGTTCCTAAAGGGTCATCTCTTTGCTTAAGAGTATCCAATATTGCTTCATGATCAGCATTACTAAGTGTCCATAGTTGTTTTGTCTTTGGTTTGGCATGATGCTTCAACAACTTAACATTTGTTGCTATAACAAGGTGTGAATACATGAGAATGGTTTTGTGTTTCTCGTAGTCTTCAAATGACGGTATGCCATTCTTTCTAATCATGTATGTTCGCAACCAAGTTCCTACAACCACAAATAAACCTGTAGGGTACATGAACCCATCATCATCTTCCATCGATTGTGTTAGCTTGTGCTTTACCTACACACATCGATCCAACCAATATTTTGATCTCTCTTCATTCCCCTATGGTGCAACAATTGCAAAAACATGTCCTAGATGTAGTAGATCTGAAAGCCGATCGTAATCAAGTGAACTTTCCATTGTGTAATTTGTCTGGATATAGTTTGAGATAAAGGAGTTAGATACTATGGAACCCATGTATCCACCCACTCACTTGACTCGCATCGATCCCACTCGCACTGAATACAACTCTGACAAAAACAAGCCAACTGTCATGTCCAAATGGTCCATGTACTTGCATCTGAGCTTCGAAACAAATGCATCTTTGAAGAATCTTTGATTGTATGATAATCCAATCTTCCTCCCATTGTACCCTCCTCAACCAACCAAAAGAATCTGTGCACTGTTGAATCAAGTGTCCCTCCCTGTGACAATGTTGAACTACACCAATCAACAATAGAATGCGCATCACTGAATTTTGCTCCTGAAATCTTTAGCTCTTTTTACACATGCACCTGCTCCATCATGCTCCCCTTTCCCATGCCCAGCTTCAAAAAAAAACCAAATATTAGGTACACCCCTCTCTACATGCATTCTACTCAACCCATAAAACATACGAGCATTCTTGAATTGACCTGTACAGTTATCTGACCAAATCAGATGTTGGCCCAGTGCTATATCATGCTCCTGCAAGAACTCAAATAAAATTCTTGAAACAATGTTGGACATACTCAGATGAGTGAGATCTATCATCACTCATATAAAAGTGATACTCTCTGATTATCTTTCAATCCTCCTCTGTACTATCAGGTGCATGTCTAAACATTATGTGGACAAAAATAGCAATCTGAATGGAATTGTAATACTAAGATTTTACCTCATTTTGTGGTTGCAATGTGTAGTTTTCAGAAAAATCAACCACTGATATAATAGTGTCAATCAGAAAAGAGTCCTTACATATCCTGAATTGTTGATCCAACCACTGAGACCTATGACTATGCCTTGCATATTTGTAGAAAAGATTGTCCTTAAAATCTGAAATAAAATCAGCAACACTGCATTCTTTTGTAACCAACTCGCATCTAGAACCTTCACCTCCACTCTGCAAAGTATATTTGACTATCTCATATCTCTTTTTCTCAACAAGATTCTTTCCAAATTTATGTTCCAAACCCTCATGAAAACATTGAAAAAACTTTGACAAGCCACCACATTGTGAGCACTTCGCATTTAAACAATCATTTCTATAGAAAAAGGAACCATCATCCCTACAACATTAAAATAGATCTAGCAAGTCCCTTGATGATTTTGGAAGATGCATTGCACCACACTCCTGCAACATTTCATTAGTATGCAAAGTATAACGGATATAGCATAATAGTTCATGGTACATTGAAAACTCCACATGGTATTTGCAACAACAAGTATTACGAATCTTAAGAGGCACACAATAGAATGGCTTCAAACCTTCAAAAGTTCTTTGCGAGATTTCCATATTTGGATGTGTTTGATTAAATTTGTTGAACAACATTGTTTTGCTTGATTCCAAGAAATTTTTAGGATGCGGTGTATGGTCTCGACTACCAATTCTTAACTTTAAAACATCCTTTGCATTGGGTGATACTCTAGAGTTATCATGCCAAAATTGTTGAATTGCCTGCTTTACATTATCGGTTAGCTTCTTATCAACATGTGTAAGCCTTCCGGCAAAAGCCCATGTATCATTTTGAAGAGGATCATCTATTCTTTCTCTTCTTGCAAGTGCTCTATCCAAATTTTTATGATTTAAGTCAAAATCAATACAAGTTTGTCTCATAAAGTGAGCCTTTTTCAATTGATGGCTTACTAGGGCAGTGGTAATGACTCTTTGAGCAGCTCTCTTATCTTTTTCCTTGTTATTTTTTCCAATAGACTTGAGAGCATCAAATTTTTTTTTGACAATAATAGAATTTTTTTCAGCCCTCTTGTTCAGACGAATCTTCAATTTGGCTAGCAAAGGTCTCATCTTTTGCATCTTTAGCAATTGTACAAAAAGTTTGCATTGCTCAGTCAATGTCTTATCACTAAAATATTGGTTGAAAAGTATTCTAGCCCACAACCGAATAGTTCGTGTTGACCTCTTGCCTTCAAAATTGTTTATAATGTTATCATCAATTTCAACTAACCATTTAGGGGTCCTTGAAGGTCTTGAATTTGGAATACCTCTTTCTTCCACACAAGGTTCTTCATTTCTCGTGTAATATGGTGAAACATAATTTACACTTGCTTCAATATTATGTTCAACATCTTCATTTCCAACATTTTCACCTTGAACATTTTCAATATCAATTTGAACAATTTCATTCCCAATTCAATATCATGTTCAACATCTTCAATTCCAACATTTTCATTATCAATTTCAAAATTTTCATTCCCAATTTCAATATCATGTTCAACATCTTCAATTCCAACATTTTCATTATCAATTTCAAAATTTTCATTCCCAATTTCAATATAATGTTCAACATCTTCAATTCCAACATTTTCATTCCCAATTTCAATATCATGTTCTCCATTTTCACCATGAACATATTCAATTTCCTCTTCACTTGAAAGACCATAGGGCTCAGGGTCACCAATATTTAACATACCTTGTCTTTTCTTTCTATGACCTTCTCTATCTCTTTGTCTATATCCTTCAATTTGTTCTTTTGTCAGCTTTCTCTTATGTTTTTGCTTCCAACGACTGCTGCTCCCCATTATACCAAATAAAAGATGCTAAAGAATCATTATGTATGACAAATTTGAGTACAAGAATCTCCTAAAAGTTTATCTTTGTCTCTTCCTATCTGAAACTGCGCGTTTGTCGCCTACAAAGTGCTGCACATAGAATGCAGGGTCCGTTGGAATGCACAAAAATGGCCCACATGGGGTTTTTCTATGGCCCACAAATCGGATATCCAATTTGAATTGGATATCCGATTTGTAAAACATGTTCTGCAATGGTAAGATTTAACCTCTGCACAATGGAGTTTCACAAATTGGATATCCGATTTGTAGACACATAGACCAAAGGGAGAGGGAGAAGGAGAGAGGGAGTGGGAGAAAGGGAGAGGGAGAGTGAGAGAGGGAGAGGGAGAGTGGGAGAGGGAGAGTGGGAGAGGGAGGGAGAGGGAGGAGAGGGAGAAAGGGGAGATGAAGATAAATGGAGAGGAGAGTGGGAGAGGGAGGGAGAGGAGTGGGAGGGAGAGAGAGGAGAGAGGGAGAGAGGAGATGAAGATAAAGGGAGGAGGAAGTGGGAGAGGGAGAGGAGGGAGAATGGGGAGAGAGAGAGAGGGAGAGAGAGAGGGAGAGGGAGTGATGGGAGAGAGTGGGGAGGGAGAGAGTGAGAGGAGAGAATGGGAGGGAGGTGGGAGTGAGAGAGAGGAGAGAGTGAGAGGAGTGAGAGGGAGAGGAGAGTGGGAGAGGGGGGAGAGAGGAGAGGGAGAGAGGGGAGAGAGAGGAGATGAAGATAAAAGGGGGAGAGGAGAGGGAGAGGGAGGGAGAGAGGGAGGGAGAGAGGGAGATGAAGATATCTAGGTTGTAGACACACATAGACAAAGGGAGAGAGGGAGAGGAGAGGGAGAGGAGAGTGAGAGAGAGAGGGAGAGGGAGAGTGGGAGAGAGGGAGAGAGAGGGAGAGAGAGAGAGAGAGAGGGAGAGGGAGAGAGAGGGAGATGAAGATAAAGGGAGGGAGAGTGGGAGAGGGAGAGAGAGAGGGAGAGAGAGAGAGAGAGAGAGTGGGAGGGGGTGGGGAGGGAGGTGGGAGGAAGAGTGGGAGGGAAAGGGAGTGAGAGGGAGGGGAGAGAGAGGGGAGAGAGAGAGATAAATGGAGGAGGTGGGAGAGTGAGAAAATTAGAGGAGAGTGAGAGAGGAGAGATTGGGAGAGGGAGGGGAGAGGGAGAGAGAGGGAATGAAAGAGATAAAGGTAGGGAGAGTGGGAGAATGAGAGAGAGAGGGAGATTGGGAGAGGGAGAGGGAGAGGGAGAGTGGGAGACGGAGATTGGGAGAGGGAGAGAGGGAGAGGAAGAGAGAGGGAGAGAGGGAGATGGAGATAAAGGGAGGGAGAGTGGGAGAGTGGGAGAGTGAGAGGGAGAGTGGGAGAGGGAGAGAGGGAGAGGGAAAGAGAGTGAGATAGTGAGAGGGAGAGATGGAGAGGGAGAGGGAGAGGGAGAGATAGAAGGAGAGGGAGTGAGAAGGAGAGGGGAGAGTGAGAGAGTGAGAGGGAGAGTGGGGGGGAGGGAGAGGGAGAGTGGGAGAGGGAGAGAGGGTTTAGAGTTGAGGGAGAGAGGGAGAGGGAGAGGGAGAGTGGGAGAGTGAGAGGGAGAGTGGGAGAGGGAGAGATAGAAGGAGAGGGAGTGAGAAGGAGAGAGGGAGAAAGAGGGAGAGAGAGAGAGGGAGAG